>BLKR01005633.1:0-75893 GCA_011170035.1 Teleogryllus occipitalis | reverse complement strand
AATAGTAGGAAAATCACGGGATCGGTCAATTAATGTATTATACTAGTTTGCCAACGTTTCGGAATATTTTATTCCATCATCAGGGCTAACAACCAAAAAACACAATCACAATAAATACGGACAAACTCTTCTGAACAACAACATACAAACAAACATGAATGAACATACATGTGGAACAATAATTATACAGATAACTAAATAAATAACTACATTATACACCGTATATCTAACGGATACACACCTTACTAATAGATATAATGGTCAACCATAATGTATCTCCACATCACAACTCCAATACAGAGTTGCTGAAGCACCCACGTCCATAGCAGGTCCGACCATGGCCACGGCCCGAAAGAAAGTGAATGAAAAACCACTGTATTGTCAGGACCACGTGCTCAGCAACTCCATGCCGGAACCATGCGTATCCGATTTCATTATCATTATCCATATATTTATTTACCCTTTTTTTTTATAAAAATTTTTTTTGTATCTTTGCATCCAAACCCGTATTACGAAAAAAAACAACAATTGTTAACAATTATTTGTGTTACTATATTATTAATAAGGTACCCTTAATAATTATCTTGAGTATTGAGAGAAAATCATAGTATATTACGTACTTCCGGTGAAAATGTGTTAATATTTATATTCCTTAATTTCATAGGGTCAGTTATTTGTTGTGTTATTTATTTATTTTAATTTTTTTCCCTTTATTATTATTATTATTAACAATCAGAGTACATGTCACCTGGAGTTTGCACACCGTAAACTCTACAATATTTATCAATGGAACCCTCATATGAATGAATCCATTGACATTGCCAACACAACCAACCAAATTATTCATTTATTTCATTTATCTATTATTTATTTATCTCCTTATATATTATATTAATTTTAATAATTTGATACATAAATACCTAAAATACTGAAAATATATTGTATAAATAATATGGAGCCATATCAACACTAGCTCGGGTGGGCAAAAGTATATTAAAATAATAATAATAAAAAACCAATAATTACATAAAAAGTAATACACTAAAAAAATTATTAATAAATGAATAAGTTATTTGAAACCATCAACCTGAAACCCTCAGTATTCTGCCAAAAATTTTGGTAACCACCATACAGTACTCACTTCTCATGATCCCATTCACATTAAGCTGTTGAGTGATACAATTGGATAAAATTGTGATATAACTGTTACCGATAATTATACTGGGACAAAACTACCAATATACATTATAACCTTCTGACCCATGGATGTAGATATGAGATTGCTATTAATATTTGAGAATGTAGGGAGTGACAATCCATCTTCAATTAAAATGAAAAGTTAGGTAAACTTTAAATATTTTTTTTTTATTTATTTAAAACACCCAAAAAATATTTTTCCCCCTTTAAATGTGAGGGGAAAAAAAAAAAGAAAATAAAAGGAAAAGGGGGGGGGGATAGACATAACAGTGGTTAATTTACATGTGATTTAAATAATTGTTTGAGGGAAATACTTGTACTGTTGAATACCCAACCAGATAGCGTACCTGACAAAAATTTTTTAGGTTAAACCAGTATGATTAAACACATGATTCCAAATATAATGTGTGTTATGACAAGGCACAACTTCATGCTACGGCTTAGGCAAGCATAATCTATGTTGATTCACAATGGTACAATGTGATGGAACTGGGTAGAATACACCCAATTATAACAATTAGTCACTCAGCCAACAATATTTACATGTAATTATAGTCACTGTTGCTTACAAACAAACAAACAACACATATTGATTCTACCAACCACATAAACTTACATTAGTGATACATTAAGGAACCTGAACCAACCGATTGGTTTGTAGAGTTTGTAGAGTGGTATTGTAGAGTTTACGGTGTGCAAACTCCAGGTGACATGTACTCTGATTGTTAATAATAATAATAATAATAATAATAATAATAAAGGAAGAAAAAAAATTAAAATAAATAAATATCACAACAAATAACTGACCCTATGAAATTAAGGAATATAAATATTAACACATTTTCACCGGAAGTACGTAATATACTATGATTTTCTCTCAATACTCAAGATATCTATTAAGGGTACCTTATTAATAATATAGTAACACAAATAATTGTTAACAATTGTTTTTTTTTCGTAATACGGGTTTGGATGCAAAGATACAAAATTTTTTTTTATAAAAAAAAAGGGTAAATAAATATATGGATAATGATAATGAAATCGGATACGCATGGTTCCGGCATGGAGTTGCTGAGCACGTGGTCCTGACAATACAGTGGTTTTTCATTCACTTTCTTTCGGGCCGTGGCCATGGTCGGACCTGCTATGGACGTGGGTGCTTCAGCAACTCTGTATTGGAGTTGTGATGTGGAGATACATTATGGTTGACCATTATATCTATTAGTAAGGTGTGTATCCGTTAGATATACGGTGTATAATGTAGTTATTTATTTAGTTATCTGTATAATTATTGTTCCACATGTATGTTCATTCATGTTTGTTTGTATGTTGTTGTTCAGAAGAGTTTGTCCGTATTTATTGTGATTGTGTTTTTGGTTGTTAGCCCTGATGATGGAATAAAATATTCCGAAACGTTGGCAAACTAGTATAATACATTTATTGACCGATCCCGTGATTTTCCTACTACTTATTAACGGTCGTGATTTCTACAATGGTCAATTTTCGAAATATCAGTTTTCAACGAACAACTCTCATCTTCGTTGAAAACTCTGATTTTTCATACACAACAATCACACATTCTCCAGCAAAAATATATTAAAAACGATTTTTTTGACGCAATTTTTTTGAAAATTTGGAAAATGTCCCAGGGGTTTCTTATAGTACACTCTAAAATGAAAATTTCGATTTAAAATTCTAGGGGCCATGACATCAGCCAGATCGTTGGAATATTTATTTTGGAGAAAATCGGCTGAACGGTTGGCCTTTACCGTTGTTCACAGTCAGACGGACTGACGGACGGACAGACAGACAGACGTTTTGCCGTCAATCGATTTTTCGGTATAAAGGATCCTCAACACATGTATTCTGGCTACACCATGTTTTGGAGGATTTTTTTCTAAACTTAGTGACTGGTCTTATCCACCTTTGCGTTACCAAGGCCCTTAATAGTTTTTCTGACGAAAATTCGTCTCTTCGCACAGCATTACATAACTTTCTCGCTACTCCATAGTGAGAAAATAATTTTCTCTACTCTGTAGCAGAAAGAAAAAAACCGGCTTAATACCTGACAAGAAACAAGAACGCTATTAATTCCCGTCTTAATTCAATCCTGAATTTGTTCAGCCAAGGAAAGCCAGAAGTAATCCAATATATGGATGTGGCCGTTGTTGTGTCTGAGCCATCAGATATGGGAGTCAAAAAATAGTTGTTAGCTTTCATCCTTCATGTGGTGCGAAATTCGAATATGTGCAAATTATTGCCTAGGAGTAATTCATCCCAATATTTGGAATATATGGATGCTTGACGAAAGGCAACGACATTACTGAGTTGGAAAGCATATCCATAGAAACAAATCATCAAATCAGCGTGATTAAATAACTGCTTAAAACAGCTCTTTTGCTACGTAGCTTCATTACTCCTAGCAATAACTCTTTGACAATCTTAGGAAATGGTATGTGGGATGTAGAGATTGCACTTAAGATGTATGTGTTGATATTGCTTCAGTTTGGAGAATGCTGTTGAGCTCTTAACATCGTAATGCGGCGTGTCCTCTTTCCAAAGAATCCAGTAATTCCAAATTACCTTACAAAAGAGCTAAATGTGCACCGAATTTCGGAAAGTGTCGAAAAATACATCAATAAACCTTAACTATCAAACACATAAATATTCTTTCGAATTCTGTAACATCGTAATCCTAAATATGTTTAAACATGAAATTGGTTGGTTCTCAGCAAAACCGATTTTGTGAACGTGGCAGCCATTTAGTATTTGCAGTGTCCTATTTTAATCATTAAAACGTAAGAGAGGCCGTAAAACGTAAAAAAGAGAACCTACACATTCATGTAGGTTCCTTTTAAAGTAGTTGTTGGTATTATTTTATCCCTTTACCCCTCCCTCCGTGCTCGCGGTGTAGCTCATTGGTCAGTGAGCTCTAATGACGCGACCCCGAGTTCGATTCCCGGTCGGTCAAGATTATAACGTGCAATATCCTTGCATATTGCCAGAGTATGATGCTGAGTAATCATGAGAAAAGTCACTTCTCGGGTAGAGAAGATCAGAATACGGCGTGGGATGACTTCACGCTAACCACACGTTCCCCCTTAACCCATGGTCGCGAACCGGCGTATCCATAGAAAGCAATTCATCTCAGCTTGATTGATAACTGCTTAAAACAGCTCACTCTTACAATATAGCTTCATTATTCCTTGAAATAACTCTTTGAAACTCTTAGGTATGTAGGATGTAGAGATTGCACTTAAGACAAAGGTATTGAGATCGCTTCAGTCCGGACGATGCGGTAGTCTGGAGCTGTCGCATGCGGGCTGGTAGTCCGTGGCCTGTACGCGGGGTGTCGCACCAAGTACAGACAGACCCTTCCCTGCCCGTCGCACGCGTGCAAGGTCTTTGGGCTGGCGTTGATGAGTTGGAATGGCGATTCGTTAGCCGCCTCCGCACCGCGCCCCGGGACACGCACCACGGCCTATTCTCGATCGGCCGTTATTATTTCAGAAGGCGGTGGCGGCGGCGGCGGCAGTGATGACGCCGGTGCCTCAATTTGCGGGGCGGGAACCGACCCCCGGTCATCTTGCGGTTTCCGCCACCGCCACCGCCGCCGCTGGCCCGGGCACGCTGGCGCTCCCGCGGCCGTTCCGGGAAGCTGCCGTCGTCGCGTGCATGGCCAGCCGCCATTCCTGCGGTCGCTGTGTGAGCTGGCCGGCAGTGATGCCAACGCTGTGATTTTCACTTCAGATGGAGAGTTATCGAGCTGTGTGGTGAAAAGGGTCCCGTTAGTGGTTTAACATATCTGATTACACGCTGCTTTTCGGAATTAGTTGCTACATTTCTTCTGGGAAATGTGACTTGTCTTAACCGACGCGTTAAAATTCGTGTCGA
The DNA here is from genome assembly GCA_011170035.1 of Teleogryllus occipitalis. NCBI lineage: Eukaryota > Metazoa > Arthropoda > Insecta > Orthoptera > Gryllidae > Teleogryllus > Teleogryllus occipitalis. The sequence continues at coordinate 70,802 of BLKR01005633.1, read as the reverse complement.
CCCAATTAGTGGTGAAAACGAACAAATATTTCGCGAGATTTGAAATTCGTATCTTGCTCAGAAATATTAGTTATTTCTGTAACTTGTCTAACTAAGCAGCTATGACTAATGACATTACACTTTGACATCAGTTTCATGTGTTTAATGAAAATAGTACATGATTCTTCATTTTTAGAAAATAATAAAAAAGAAGTAAATAAATGTACTTCGTTTATGTCATTGTTCGCAATAAGAAACGACTTATTTGCTTTGGAAAGTATATCAAATATTCGTGCCCCATTCAATCGTGCACAAAAAAACAACAACAACAATTCAAATGATAAAACATATTTGAGGAGGGTAAAGTTAGCCAGATATTTAAGAGTAACTCATCATCAAATGAAATTGACTTCTTGAATTAGCAGTGACACATTCTGTGTCACATGCGTCACTACATCCAGAAACACTGAAGGATTGCGTGAAGATAATGAGAACTGCTGAAGACCTGCTTTAACAACCGAAAGCTTTACCGGGGCGACTCTTTTATTACAGCAAAATCAATTGCAGACGCTCGGCAATGGTTTTGAGTGAAAGGGATCCTTGGTGGCAAAAGGAGGAGGTGAAACAAACTTCGACACTGACACGACGCAACTCCACGATTTATTATTATTATTATTATTATTATTATTATTATTATTATTATTATTATTATTATTATTATTATTATTATTATTATTATTATTATGGCAAAAAACTGTCCTTCATTTGTGCTGGAGCATTTCTCACGTCTTTCAATTTATATATTAAATTATTTCTAAAACAAATCATTTGAACAATTAGACATAAATTAAAAGTAGAATGTAATAATACTTTTCTTCTTGATGACTTTCCTTAATAATATAACAGAAAAGGCGGACAGATAGGCAGACACACACACACACACTTAACAAGTAGTTGAAGCCGATAAAGGATAATTGAATAACTGAATAAATGAATAACTGAAGCAACATGGAATTAAATTAAAGATATAATTGAATATATTTTCTATATGATGAAATTTGTTTGCAATATTCTTGGAAATTTTGGAGAATATATTTTGATACAACTTTCTTGAAGTGTTAAATACTACAATGATTATTGATTTGACGCAATTATTGATGTGACGCCTGATTTGTAAAAAAGTATTTTCAATAATTTCTTATTATTGATGTATACTTACAGATTTTTCCGAAGTTCTGATCTGTTTGAAGTTCTAAATCAAGAGGCATCAATCCTCCTCCATGGTTATCTCAACAATTTCGATTAAATTTGAACGATTACAGACGATCAATTTACCCTCTAGAAATTGCTGCGAATCACAACCAGGCGAGCACCAAATGCATCGCGAACCTAAGGTCCTGAAATAATCATCGACAATTCAGTTCTCATATCTTATATAGGTACAATGCTGAAGATCAGTTTTCTTGAATTATAGTGTAATTCTCATTTCTAACTGCAGGCAAGAGAGGAGATTTTCACCTATAGATCAACCCATTTCATAGACTCAACAATTCGATCTTTCCTCTGAATGAAGCAGGGTTACCTGAAATGTTATTCCCAGTGGAGGACATTTTAACAAAAAAAAGGAGGACACTTCAATGAAAAGGAGGATATTTTACATTTTTTATAGTCCACAATGTGTAAACAATGTATTGAACTGTTCCAAACCATAATAATTCTTGAAAATCACATTAAACTTGCGTCATTAAAAATGATATCTTCCGACGGGATGACGTTGGAGGGACTTGCGTTGGAGCCCCGGTTTGATCTCCGTCCCACTCATCTCGTATTGGTGGTGGACTAAGAATGTTCTCGGCGGATTTTGTCTCGTTATTCCTGACCTTCATTCAATCTTCGATCCATCATTATTCACCTCATCACCATCATCATCGTTATCGTTTTTAGGCATTCATTAGATCACTTATGTGTAGAGATGGTTTAGCATTTGCCAAAAATGCGAAATGTTACCAGACGCTGAAAAAATTGGTAATTGTGTGTTGGACGGTCAGTCAAGAATATTTCTGAAGGTTTTCAATTTGCGATAAAATGATAAATCGATCGCAAAACGCGAAATCCCATACTAAGTGCGAAATGGTCGTGAATCTGCGATATAATGGCTACATTTCGTTTTATGGTTTTCGTCGCGTTCGCTCTCTAACTACGGATACGACATCGACAACGCCACATGGGTGTTTGAAAACATTTAATGTGAGTTTGGCCGCGATTAATAATTTACAATTAAGATTTAACGGACAAAAAAAATAGTAAGAACAATTTAAAAAACTGATCTAGAAAGCCTGAGCGCTCAGGATCATCTCAAGGGGTCTCAACTTTCTCAGTTCTCTGTACAGAGAAGGTCACGGGTAGAAGAGAAAGATCCTACGCCCAGTGCCAGATTACCCAACAGGCTGACTGGAACCTGGGACGCGCAATTTTTGGGGGCGGGCGAATTTCGGCGGATGCAAAATTTCGTAAGGCGCACTTTTGAATGTTTTTAAAGAAATATTTCTCTTCATATTTGTAACAAAAGAAAGTGTTAATTATCCATTGGTATATACAGATCAAATGAATACAAAACAAACGTATATTCATTAAATCAATATCTAATGTGAGAATTATTTATATGTATACGTATAATCAATTATTTATACGTACACAATATTTGCGTACACAAATATCGCACATTTTTTTTATTCGTAATATTATAAATAGCATTTAATGTTTAAAAAAACAAATTAAGAGGGCGCAAAAACATTTGACAGCCTAAGGCGCACAAAAGTCAAGTCAGACACTGCCTATGCGTAAGGTGCACGCACTACTTACGCTTTTATATTTCTTCGAGTTCACAAATGGCCAAATATTACATTAGTTTCCCTTATTTCCTGATTTTAACCCTTATCCGGGCAACCAGTGTCTGTTGGACACTGTGGGTTATATTTACTCTAATACAAAGTAAACTAAAATGTTTGTGTGTTTGCGCTTTTGTGACTTTGTTTCTTATCTATTGGAGCGTCTACGTACGACATTACACTAAATTTGGTCAATAAACAGAAGTGAAATCATTTATTTCATTTTAAAGGAACGTAACCGGGCAAGCAGTGTCCGAAGGACACTAATATGTTTCGATAAGGGACAACGTTTAGCGATTTTTATTTTGACATAACAATCGAAATAACGTTATTTTTTGTTTATTATGTCTATTATTTTTATAATAGGCATATTGTCTATTATTTTATATATTTATTTTATATATTTTGTTTATTATGTTTATTATTTTTTTGTTGGTTGTCGAAAACTGGGAACCTTGTGTTGATGTGCGACTAATATGTTCTTTCGGTAAGAGTGAACTGTTGACTATTTCCATTTTCTCACTTCCACGATGTCTGTTGTCGGAATAATATTTCTGTCGACTTGACAGCCGGGAGTGGGGAAGAGCGATGTTGCCACTTACTCGGGCGGCAGACACGTGATCGTTCTTGCGTCAGATCAAGTGTTGAGGCTTAGAGGTCTGTATTTATAGTAGAATTGTAGTAGAGTTGTGAAAGACTGAACACATTGTTTTGTTGTGTGAAGCTTTATAGTTATAGTTTACAAGATTTGTATGTGACATTTCGATAGTGAGTCATTATGACACAACGAAGAAAACTTTCCGATGTGCAAATTTCGCAACTTTTAGAAGAAAGTTATTTCAGTGATGAAGAGTCCAATTATGATCCAGAACTAGATGAAAGACAGGACGAAAGCGAAAGTGATCATGAGAGTGCAGTGTCCGAGGTTAGTGATGATCACTCTGACGTATTATCTGATAATGATGATAATGTCCCCACCACTTCCGGTTATCTTGGTAAAGATAGCACTGTGTGGAACTCTATTCCCTTTCCTACTGGTAGAGCAAGAAGCCATAATATAGTACGCGCACCTCTCAATAAAGTTGTTTTGCCACATGGAGCTAAATTGCAAGATCCAATAGATGCGTTTGATCTTCTGATCGACAAACAAATTCTTTCAGATGTTCTCCACTATACAAATCAGGAGGCTCGTCGCGTATGGTCGGAGAGAAATGTTTCACAGCCCTGGAAGGACTGTGATGAAGTTGAACTACGAGCTTTCTCTGGATTGCTTCTCACGGCGGGTCATTTACATCAAAATCATACCAGTTATGACACATTGTGGAACAGTTTTTATGGCCCACCTATATTTAGAGCAACAATGGGACTCAAACGCTTCAAGTGCTTACTTTCTTTTCTACGATTTGATGACAAAACCACGCGATCTGCAAGACGTCGGAATGATAAATTTGCCGCTTTGAGGGACGTGTGGGAGAAATTCAATGGAAATTTGAGAAAGCACTACCAACCTGGAACAGACATTACTGTCGACGAAATGCTAATTCCATTCCGAGGCAGGTGCCCATTCAAGCGGTACATACCATCAAAACCAGACAAGTACGGTATGATGGTGTGGTGGGCCTGTGATGCTAGAACTTTCTATCCTCTAAATGGTTTGCCTTATACCGGGAAAGTAAATGGTGAAAGGGCGCTTCCAGGTTTGAGTGGCAGAGTGGTTCAAACACTCACTGAACCTTATCAAAGAACTAACAGGAATGTCACGTGTGACAATTATTTCACGGACAAGACTCTCGCGGAGCATCTTATGAGAAATGGTCTCACTCTTGTCGGAACAGTTCGAAAGAACAAAAGATTTATTCCTCGAGAATTCCAGCCCCACAAAAATCGTCTCGTGAATTCGTCTATTTTTGGCTTTTCAAGGGAATGTACTTTGGTATCGTACGTTTCAAAGAAGAACAAAGCAGTAGTTCTTCTTTCCACAATGCACCACACAAATACTTGTACAGAAGACCCAGGTAATAAACCGGAAATAATACTACATTACAATTCCACGAAAGGTGGAGTTGATGCATTGGACCAGCTTGTACACACATACTCATGTCAAAGGAAAACAAACAGATGGCCATTCGCGTTCTTCATGAACTGTCTGGATGTTGCTGCTGTGGCAGCATGTATCATCTGGTCAAATGTGCAGCCAACGTGGAATACACAGAAACATAATGCTCGAAATTTGTTCTTGCGTGAGGTATCAGAGTCCCTCATTCAACCACACTTTGAAAGGAGAAGTACTGTTGGGCTACAGCGAAAGACACTTTCAGCTGTAAAAGAACTTGGAGAAAAACTAAATTCTACTGCATCTTCACAGATAAGTAGTTCTACACCGTGCTCATCAGGAAAGAAAAAGAGATGTCACTTGTGTCCCTACGCGCGCGGTCGCACTCAGAAACAATGTTGTAGCAAGTGTTTACAGTCAGTTTGCAATGAGCACAGTAATGTAACTCGTTTATGCAATAAATGTAAATTATGAATTATTTTTTGTCAAACATGTGGTTTTGTAGAAAAGAAATATGTAAACTTGATCAATGTGTTTTGTGCTCTTCTCAAAATGTTAAGCTCAATCATCAATTCTTGTACGTTTTTGCAAAAATATAGGGATTATTTTCATTAATTATTCATTGTAAGTCATCTTATTAAAATCCTACAACAATTAATACAATAGGTGTGCAAACGTTAAGGAAGAGAACATTGGAAAACGTACATTGTACTGCAGTGTCTGACGGACACTGCTTGCCCGGATGTGTTACGAAAGTACCTTGCCCGGAGAAGGGTTAATAAGTATGTGTAATTTCAGTGGTCAAAAGGAGATTTTATCTCGTGTGGATATCTGACTCACTGCAAATGTATTATTAAATTAGTGTTAAATTATCATATCTTTTATTTGCCCTTTCCTAGCTATTAGAACTATGTTAACTTTCAACCACGTGTATATCAGGACATCAAGCACCCATTTCATTGCTTTCTAGTTTGTTTGCTGACAAAAAACAAGCCCAAAAATATGTCATGACCTTGACCGCGAATGCCAATTAGGACCGCAATACCATTTCATTTATTTCATTTTATGACAAAGCAAATCCGAATTTGTAGGGAACCACAGGGAGGTACAAACAAAATTGAAATCTGTTTTTAGTGAAGTTATTTTCGCTGACATGTAAATGTGTTGATGCAATTAGAAGCCACTTGAGTCTAAAAATGTCAATGTTGTCAATCCACAATTAAAAACACCTTAAAAGAAGGCCGAAACTGAGCAAATGAAGGTATCAGCTCCAAACGCTTCACGGAATTTCATGTGCAATATACAACGGAATTTCGTGCAATATGCGCACGAAAACGCAATAAAAATCTCTTTGTATATCCACAGGCACTTGTTGGTTAAAGAGTAGGAGTTAAATTGCAGACAGCACGTGTCTCAAGGCTGCTTCCTAAAGATTAGTTCGGGGAACTAAAAAGCTGCTGAAGTGAATGTGTTGATGTAATAGACAACACGTGAACGTATATGCATGCGCCGATTAAACACCGTACGAAGAGCAGTGAATCACCCGCTGTAGATACTTCAACTGCTTCCAACGCTGGTCGAAAATGGCGGCGCCGAATCCCCGCACAATCCCAATAAAAACTCTCCGTATACGAAATGTTTCGAGCTCTCAGCGGTTAGAGAGCGGGAGTGCGGTTTCAGAGAGCACGTGCACGAAATGTGACACGTGTAGTCGTTTTCATAAATAGTTGCGGGCTTTGTTGGGAGCTCTCTCCACTGCATGCACGACTTTGAGGTCGGGCTGATCTCATTTTACGAACGGCGCCCTCGAAACATAGCGTATATGATATTCAAAACGTGTAACACGAAAAATGGGAGGAAAACAAATGAAAGAAAGCGCTGTTATAAACGCAAGTCATATTTTCGTGGATTCTAAATTGATCTTTTCTGTATTTAGTTTGTGTTTTGCTATTAATTAACTTGGTGATTCTGGAACTGGCAAATAATATTTCATCAAAACGTTGTGTTGTTTATTGTTCCTGTGTTGCGTTATGCATTTTGGGTAAATATTCCAATTTTTTCTAGAGAACAGAAATGAAAAAATATTGAGCGAAATAAGTGTCGAGGAACTGCAATTTTCTAGTAAGATAGACATCGACTTTACCTTCACATATCAACACTGCTTAAACATCAAAATATCCAACACATATGTAAATGAGAAAAAACATATTTTCATTGCAGAAAAGATGTTTAAAATTGCCCGAAATATGTTTTTCTAATGATTTCAACACATCGTTCGCTCGCACACAAACCTGTACATTAAACATATGTAGTACAAATGAAAAACAGATTACAGATATTCACCGGAAATTGTTATCAATAAACTGAAGAGACATCGGCACACCTAGGAAACTACTAGAGTTACAACATCACACACATTTTCGAATTATTCATAACTCTTACAATTTTCGAAAATAGAGAGAGTTCAATAAAAATCTACATGCGCCATATAGGTTTTCTTCGCACTATCCGAGACAACAATTTAAAGAAAAAATTTGCTGCTGTTTTTGAGAAAATCTTTTTTGTAATATTGCCTTATTTCACAAAAAGGTGTGCGAAATCTACTCGTAATTTGAATAAATCGTACACGACGTCATTTAAAGATTAAATTTCGAAAAAGGATTACATTTAAAAGGCAACTTCGTATCTTAAATATTGTGGTTGTGAAATGACGAAACAAATTAGCAATTTTCAAAAATACAGAGAATTGAACTAAAACTGCACTTGCACCCTTTTGCAAGTTTAGTTTGCTCTATCTAAGAGAGAAAAGTAAAGAAAAAAATTTGGTATTTTTGTGAACTTCTTGAACAGGTCGTTGAGGCTTCATGTCAAGTACCCACCAAAATCAATGCGCTGCGTCATCAATCATATTGATCGAAAAATATCAATTTTGATGAAAATCCTACTTACGATTTAGCCACTAGCTTTGTTCACAGCCGGGTAGGCACACAGACAGGTGAACAGACGTTTTGCCGTAAATAATTTCTTTCTGTATCGAGAACCCATTTCGATTTTTTTACAAGGTGTTAAACGAAGTTATTAACTACATATAGAAGCAGGAAGTAATACCTTTCTCGGTATTAGGGACCCTCAAAACTATGTTTTCTGACATTTTTCCTGCAGCATTACAATACTTTTCTACACTACATAAGCAGTATGCTAGAATGTAAAACTAATTGTGAAGACGGAAAAGCGTTTGTGCCCAGACTGCAAAGTGAAGAAGGCATTCAATCACATGTTTATAATTAATTATGGTAAATTTGTGGAGTAATATGCTATTCGTTTACATTTCGAATAACTGCTTAAGTCATAAAGACAAATAAAGAATATTACAGGACTATTTCAAATTTTGCGAGGTTTTACAGCAGACGGTTCCCAGTTTTACATTGACACCCGTTGCAGGTTCGCCTTTGGACCTCTACATCTTCACAATATAACCCGGTTCCGCTGTTGGTCGCTTGGAGCGTCTCTGGTTCAGGCTTCTGATCATGGCAAGACAAACTTCTGCTGTTCCCCAGACACTAGCAGGCTGCAGGAGGCAGCACTACATTCGGTCCTATTTCTCCGCGAGTTCCCAACATCAAGTCGGCTCGAGCGTCGTCCCTTGGCCGCCGACAGGAAGTCGGGGTGCCAGAGGGGAAGGCGAAGGCGAAGACGAAGACGAAGTCGAAGTCGAAGTCGAAGGCGAAGCGAAGACGAAGGCGAAGGCGAAGATGTAGGCGAAGGCGATGGCGTATGCGTAGGCGAAGGCGTAAGCGAAGACGTAGGTGAAGACGTAGGTGAAGACGTAAGCGAAGACGAAGACGTAGACGTAGGCAAAGACGATGGCGTAGGCGAAGGCGAACACAAAGACATAGGCGTAGGCGTAGGCGAAGGTGAACACAAAGACATAGGCGTAGGCGTAGGCGAAGACGTAGACGAAGGCGTAGGCGATGGCGGAGGCAAAGGCGAAGGCGTAGGCGTAGGTGAAGGCGTTGGCGTAGGCGAAGACGAAGGCGGCATTGGTAGCGCCGGTGGCCTGCACCTGCAGGCTAAAGCAAGGGCAGTGCCGGCGCTAGGCATGAGCAGACTGGCGAACGCCCCGGGTCCCGCAAGTCAAGGGGCCCGATGATGGAACTGATAGTGAAGAATTAAAAAAGAAGTTAGGACTGGAGAAAATCGTTTTCTTAAGTTTTAAGTCCCGTTGCAGTAGCCTGATATTTCAAAACATTTTCAATTAAATTTTTACCTTGTTAATTTTAGTCATTATTAATAAGTAGGGGGCGGATTGTAATGAAATGTCAATTTTTTCTTTTTGCTTTAGAACATGAATATGTTTAACAAGAAAACTAAATATTTGAAAAAAGACCGGGTCCTACCATAGAAACTGTAAAGAAACATGACAGGACTGAAATGAAGTTAGACAATGGTTCCTCACACCCAAGCGACGAGACCTAAGCTATAGCAGATGATAAATCTGATATATAAAAAACAATTATTGTATTTTAAGCGCTGCAGTACCTTCAATAGATTGCGATAAAACTTTGCCGACTTATTGCTTGCACTTGTACGAAGAATGTGGGCATAGTACAATGGAAATGAGCTATGTCTGTCGCACATAGAAGCGAAATGGGGGCGTTGTTGATTATTTTGATGCTATTATGCTAACTCAAGCGCCCCTGAATGGAAGCTCTACGCAACCCGCCGCACTCTCAAGTGTTAAGTGCGTCTTCACTGCATATTCTGCCCCTGCGATTGTGAAATATCGGCCGGAATTAATACTTGAACGTTATCTCGGACTAGTAAAACAAAATTTCTCCAGAACAGTGTCATAGCGATTGCATTTCCACACGCGAGGGAGAACGTTTCAACAATAGGATTCTTGACAATCATGTCCAAACTAGGACCTAGAACAGAATCATACTCGCGAACAAGTCTTTCATTGATTAAAATGTTTGCAGAGCGTAGCGTGATACATGATTAACAATGACGTGGCCAGTGGCGTGTGAAATGTAAGAATGACGCATTACCGGGTCCACTAATGTTTTATAAAATGGTACTCAAAAGAAATAAATGATGATACAACAGAGGTGAAATCCAACGGAGGGAAAACCGGAGAAAACTGAAATTTCCGTGAACCCACAAGGTTCACCACAAATTTCACTTGGAGATGACGAGGAGCCAATCATGACTCGCTAGAAACAAAAAGGCGCTATGCTTGTGGGTGGGTTGGTAGCTGCGGCAGAGGCTGCGGTGGTCGCGACGGAAAATGTGGTTGTGGACGGGAGGTGAGCTGCGCTGAAGGCGGTGGCGGGGTGAGGAGCGGAACGGTGGTGCGATGGGGGAGGTGAAGGCAACTTGGGGAACTTCCTGGCGACCGGCCGCCTTCCCGGCGTCTGCGCCTTAACTAACGTCGTTTGTCGCGAACCCCCGCCCTCGGGCCAAGCGCAGTCTCTGGGGAGCACAGACGTCGCTTCCTGCAAGCCACGCCTCCGCCTCCACTTCCCTTCTCGCCGCTGCCCTTGCATTCACCTTCGTATTCGTCTCCGATTCCTGTCTTCGGATCCGTCTACGTCTTCGCCTCCACCATCGCTTCCGCCATTGTCTCTGCCTTCTCCGCCATCGCCTCTGCCTCATCCGCCATCGTCTCCGCCTCTCCCTTCGCCATCGCCTCTCCCTTCGCCATCGCCACTACCTTCACCATCGCCTCTACCTTCGCCATCGCCTCTACCTTCGCCATCGCCTCTACCTTCGCCATCGCCTCTACCTTCGCCATCGCCTCTACCTTCGCCATCGCCTCTACCTTCGCCATCGCCTCTCCCGTCGCCATCGCATCTCCATTCGTCATCGCATCTCCATTCGTCATCGCCTCTCCCTTCATCGCCACTCCTTTGGCCATCGCCTCTCCCTTCGCCATCGCCTCTACCTTCGCCATCGCTCACCTCGCCATCGCCTCTACCTTCGCCATCGCCTCTACCTTCGCCATCGCATCTCCATTCGTCATCGCCTCTCTTCATCGCCACTCTTTCGTCACCGCCTCTCCCTTCGCCATCGTCCCCGCCTCCATCACTGCCTCTACCATCGCCTCTCCAGTCACCTCCGCCATCGTCATCGTCTCCATCTCCATCACCTCCGCCTCCACCATCGCCTCCTATATCGCGTTCACCTTCAAACATGTCATTTATGATGTTGCGCCAGGCTGTTTGACGGCAGATACCAGGTTGTTCTACGGAAGTTTTTCAATGTTATTTTTCAAAGGTCTCGTGTATGTGTGAATAGAAAATATAGAGAGTGTGGATTCTCACATCGCACATTAAAATAGCGACAAAAATATATTAGTTTCACAGGAAAAAATAACTATGAGCTCAGTTAGCATATCTCAGTTACTCATCACCTATAAAATGTTAGAAGTATGAACGGAGGTTTTGAAGATCGTGTGAAAGGAATTTCATTGTAGTACATAAGCGCGCTTTTAATACATATAATTGTGTAAACGGAATTATATTATTGGTTTTCTAATATATCCAGAAATGTTTTTACAGAATTATCATTATTTTAATGGGGAGAAATGTAGTCTAACGAACATCTATTTCTCAAAAATGTGTGAAAACTTAACTTGACAGGTTATGGAAATGGATGCTACTGCAGTTTTAATAAACAGTTTTTGCGATTAGGGTATTATTTCATTACATTTCCTTTAAGTTATTGTGAGTAAATTATTTAATTGTGTATATGTCAATCTCTTCCCAGCACCCAGTAATTTAATAGGTCTTGTATTATTTGTGAGTCCATGCTTTAGATTTGGAGAGGTAATATTGTGATTTAGAACTTTATTAATATCTGTGAAAATCTGTTAATTTAACCAAGAGCCATTTAAATTGAACGAATGTATTTTACCGCCGAATGTATTTTACCGCCGAAGAATTTTCCTCCAGACGGCAACAGAACTCGACCCAGCTATTCAGTTAGTGTTGAAAACCCTTTCATCGTCAGGATTCGAACCCTAGAACCTCCTAATCAGAGGCACTCCCATCCAGTGCCATCAATTGATTCTTTGATCAAAAAAAGTCGCTATAAATATAATCTCTATTCTCTAAGAAATAAGTGAAATAATAACAATTTCTGTAAATATTTCTCGGATAGTTATTACAATATATGTAAATCTGTGAGTGATTGAGGTAGAGAATAGAATGCTAGAATTCGAAGTATTGAAGAGTATTGTTAATGAACTAAATTAAATATTTCTAGCAGGAAAAAAATCAATTTTTAATTCTTTTAGTGCTTACTCTTTTCCACTTCATAAACAAACGAGGTAGAAGAAAATTTGGGGTACTCACGCCTTGCATAATTTCTTTGGTTCGAAGATTATAGGAACACGCACCTGGAACAAAACATAAAAAATTGAGATATTCTGCAAGCATTATCAATTTCGAATTATCAATTTCTCATAAGTCACCATCTTATGAGAAATTGATAATTTAAAGACAAGATGAATTGCAAGATTGATTCCAGATGCCAATTAAAAATTGCTGTGAGAGCTGCTCTACGCCAGTTTCACTTTTGGGGTTAAAAATGCGACTTGTTTCAGCCCATAGCGTGAACGAACCGACAGATTGTTAAACCTGACGTGTCATATGTGAAACTTTTATTAAGTCATTTTTTTTGCGGTTGCACATTATTCTCTGGCCCTTGGTGGCTCGTTGGTTATCATGCTCGTTTCCACAGCGCGACCTCGGGATCGATTCTCGGTCAGAGCAAAAATTAACTGTACGCTTTCCTCGCAATGTCCCAGTATCTGTTGCTGTGTGACGATGATAAAGCTCACTTCTCAGGTTGAGAAGACTAGAGATACGGCATAGAGATCGCTATGTGCTAACCACACATACGCCTCAACCCATGGCCGGAATGCTAGGACGCCGCTGGCAAGCCTTAGCTCGTAAAGCGCTGTCATGCCAAAGTACACAAATATATTACTCTCTGGTAACTTCCTTCGAAATAATCTTCTGCAATTTTCACACATATTGGCAGACAAGAAAGGTGTTGACGACAACGGTGAGTACAATTCTTCTCTGTGTACCAACTCCCGTACATTGTGCGGCTGCTCAACAGAAGCGACGCATCTACATTTGTACGCGTCAATACAATGGTAAGAAACTATCAGCCACTATTTCTCGAAATTTTGCATGACACTGACAAGAATGTCTACCACCATTCACTGTCATTTCCACGAAATAACGCAGCCTTGTTTTACTTACATTCATCTTGAATCACAGCCTCTATCGCACTTCACCTTTTCGCACGCTGTGAACTAGTCACTAATGCCTGCAAATGCGACTCAGCTTCGGACTCTCATATATCTGGTAGACACCGGATTCCTACGGAAATATTAAATGAACCACGTAAATGTTATTTGAGAAGATATAATGTAGTTGCTTTGACTTACGCAATGACCCTCGTGTGAACATTAACTTCTCGGGGCCAAGGCCACAGCAAGACCTGACAAGCGCCAGCAGAGGCCCAAATTGGAGCTGCAGCCTCGCGCTGTACAAAGCGATGAAGCAGCGAGGCCACGCCTTGTATCCCCTTGCGTAGGATTCCAAGTGCAAGGGTGAGTTCGCAGGCACGAGAAGGGTGTGGCGAGGCGGGGCGGAGGGGGGCGGAGCGAGAAGTGGTGGAGCGAGACTGGAAGAGCGAAGTGGGGCTGGTGGGATGTGGCGGGTAGGGGAGGGGCGAACGGAGTGAGGCGCGGCGGCACGGAGCGTGGCGGGCGGGAAGGGATAAGGCAAGCCGGGGAGGGGCAGAGCCGGAAAGGGCGGGGTAAACACGAAGAGAGCCGAGGTGGAGAGAGGCGGATCAAGATAAAGCAAGGCGAGGTGGAGTGACGGGACGGGGCTCGGCGGGACGGGAAAGGTCGCGTTGGGGCGGGGCAGGGAAGGTCGGAGTGGGGTGGGGCGGGGCAAGACGCGACAGGGCGGGGCAGAGCAGAGCGGGGAAGAGGCAGGACGGGGCAGGGCAGAGCGGGGAAGAGGCATGGCGGGGCGGGGCGGGGAGGGTCGGGGCTGGAGGGGCACGGCGAGGTCGGGCTAGGCCGCGCCGGGGCGGGTTTATTCCAGGCGGGGTGGAGAGAGGTGAGGCGGAGAGGCGGAGCGAGGCCAGGAGGGACAAGGCGGGGAGAGGCGGGGCGGGGTGGGCTGAAGGGAGGCGGCCACAAGTTAGGCAATATTGCGGCGGGGAGGCAACGGGTACCTCCGAAACAGCTGCGGGAGGAGCTTTGCGCCAAACGCACCGCCGCGCCGCCAGCACAGACGCAGGGGCACCCACCGCCGCAACTACACGACGAGTTCAGGTGGAAACCTAATCTCACAGTGGAACCAATTGTGAGGCAGAACAGACCGTATCAACTCCAGAGAGTGGGGTTCAAATCTCTAACACTAAGATTAAGTAAGTGCGTATTGTTTCATTTGGAGAGTTTTATTTGCAGGGTAATATTAGAGCGTCATATTTGGAAAGTTTTATTCGAAGAGTTTTTTCTCAAAGGTTTTATTTGGAGGGTTTTTCTTACCGGAAAAGAAGACTAAGGACAACAACTATTGCAATAACAACCTGACTGGGTGTTCTAGGTTTCAAGTTCAGACGGTTAGGTATTTTCGATCCTAGAGAGGAGGGAGGAAAATTCTAGTGAGCGACTTCTCTGATCGGTAGTTATCCGTGGATTCTCGATCAAAATGACGTGAATGCCAGGGGGAATGTCATTTCTATATTGAGGATGAAAGTTGTTAACTAAACATGTTTATTTATTTATTTAAAAAATGTATCAAAACGTGTACTGTCTCATTATTTTTTTTCACGGCTCTCTTATCCTATGTCACTTGTTCTTTATGTGTCCTTGTAATTATACTAACTGAACGTATTTTAACGTAACAATACAGTACACCCTTGTTAATACGAACTATTCTTATTTAATTTCATTACTGAAGTACGCCCGTGAAATTCAATTGCGTAGTATCTCAAGTAGTTAATTTTATTTCACATATCGTGGCACATTTTGCAAGTCTCTCAACACTACGTCAACACACGAGCCACAGACCGCGTATGAACTTTCCTGCATCCTAGACCCTTCTATCTCCGTTACACACAAATACACAAACAAACGCACACAAACACACACACACTCTTACATGCATTACACTACTGCTCATGTCGGGATAGCAGAAGGGAACTTAGGGCTCGTGTCGCCTGGAGTAGTACCTCGCTGGGGAAGGGGGAGATTCCAGGAGAGGGGAATCCACCACTAGCCGACGTGTAGATCGGTGGCGGATCTCACCCTTTAGCGGAAGACGAACATCAAAACCTCCAGTTATGTAATATGCACTACACCTACGGTACTAATTATCATAGCAAAACTCGCAAGGAAACAAAATAATCAATCACCGCGGTGTACATAAAAGATATCACTCACGGTGTCCCTCGGCAGCCGGTGATAAATGGTTATGTGTGGACCAAAACGGCAATCATGACCTCGTATCATGGAATTGGTGGAATTGTGGGAATGTATTGAGAGGGTCAGAAATAAATTTCATATATGAAACCACCCACAATTTTCCAACCGAAGCCGATTTTTCTGTAGTCTATCTGAGTAGGTGTTACTCGGACGATTCGTGACTTTTTAGTAGGTTCTTCAATTATAGTTTACGTGAAACTAGAATGTTAGCGACACAGAATTTCCAGATATCCTAAAACTTGAGGAAAAAACAACTGGTCAAACTTGAATATGTGCCCAGAGGAACATTATGGTATCAATGAATTCAACGATGCAAGGAGTTTGAGAGAAAACAAACCCAATGGTGTTACCTGTGAGGGTCAGAGAAATTACCTTCAGCTTGACGTAAAGGGGTAAATTTAATGTTATTTTTACTTGTTTATTTCTTTTTAATTTATTTTTTATTCGATCTAGGTGTGCTACAACTTCTAGGATCGTTAAGATCCATCAATGATGATCTAATGAGTTGATGATATTGAAAATGGTGAGGCGAATGATGATAGAGAAATGGGAGAATGAGAGGTACGTAAACTGAAAAACCCTTACTAACCCCTCTGAGAGCTCTGTTCACCATAAATTCTACATGGATTAGTCGGTGATAGAAGCGTAGTCCCAACAGTGGAAGACGTGGGTGATAGCAAACAGTGCAAAACCTTTCAGCTTGAGGTAAAGAGTTATAAAATTTAATATTTCTATTTTTTCTTTTATTAAGGCTTTTAAGTAACGAAACAGCAACGCTGAAGAAGACAAGTGATCAGATGGCAACCACTACTCGAATTCAGAAAATCCAATTCTATAGCGATTCCAACTCCTTGAGTTAAACACAGCTGGCAAGAACGCAATGTATGAGGCTAAAAATACTAATAATATTATGCGCATTGCTTAATTTTAAGACTGAGAAAATTTGGGGCATTAATGAGTTGTTTTAAATGACATGCTCTCCTTCAAGATCAATTTTTGAATCAACATCACTGAACTGCCGTCGCGAGTCTGACATACCTTGAGCATTAAGAATAGAAATGGCACCGTGCGTCGGTTCAGAGTAAATTGATTTGAATTGCAAGCACTGTAATAATTCACTCTATGTCGATGGCTTTTGCAGTTGGTTACGTTTATGGACCGGGAAGTGAATTATCACAGCGTGAGTTCGAATTATTCGGAACGAGAACTGTAATAAACCTATCGCGATAGTGTAAAGGACTGATGCACACTAAGTTTTTTATATCATTTCACATACCAGATGAAAATAGACACACTTCAGTACGACTTACTCTCACTTCCTGACCAGCCACAAACAAGGTAACAAGCAAACATGCAGTGAAAAACGACACAGAATGAAATAACAAATTCTTTGAGACTAACCCCATAACTATAGTTGATCCACCTATATAAGTGTTGCCAGAACCAACACAGATTCTGGTTCTATACTTAAACATGAAACCCTGCGCGATAAAGCTTGTGCTACACAAAAGGGGAGAATTGATTGATTGATTGATTGATTGATTGGTTCGTGTTTCCGGGCGCGTCAACTGCTTTGGTCATTAGTCCAGTTAGTGCAGTTCACGTTCTTTTCTCCGGAGATGGCGGTGATCTTCCCCCGCTGGATGGCGAGATCCGGCGCCGACCTACCGTCGGCTACTGGGGTTTCCCCCTAACTAGGACTCTCCTACCAGCGGAGCAACACCCCAGCCGGGACAAGTTCTAAGCTCCCGATCGGTCTCCCGGAATATATGGTAGTGTAGTGCATGTTAGTGTAAGTCTGTATAAGGGGATAGGATAGGACAAGGAAGAGGAAGGACAGATCGCGCGCGGTCCATGGCACGTTTGGTGGGGTACTACTCCGGCATTCGCCTGGGGTTGATCGGAGAAACCACGGAAAACTACCGATTAGAGCAGCCAGCCGCTAGAATTCTCCTCCAGACAGCGACTGAATTCTACCTAGCTGGAAAGCTAGTGTCGAAAATTCTGCCGCCGTCAGGACTCGAATCTAAGACCTCCCGGTGAGAGGCGTTTCAGTGACATCAGTTGATGCACTGAGCTACCGCTCCCGGTAAAAGGGGAGAACATCCCATACATTCAAAAGTGGGCGAAGAGGGACCCGGGCTCACGAATTCCCACAACTGAACGAAGCGTTTACCCGGAAACTAATGTCGTAGTTGGAGAAACCGCCCGAAGCCACTGCTACGAAATCTGCCATCAAGAGAAAGAATTAATTGCCTTGAAGTGTTGTGAGGTGTAGAGCAGTGAAGAGCTGTGAAGCTATTTAATCGCAAGTTTTATTTTACAATAATTACAAAGGATAGCCATAACTATAAAGCCCTACAGAATTAGTGTTATTTATTTAATAAGTTTAAGGCTAAATAATATTATTAAATATCTTTGTTTTATTTTATCTAAAATATATTGCCACCCGATTTAAAAATACTACAAACAATATTAAATAACTATTTAGATCCGCATCCCACCCTTCTTGCCTTCGTCTGATTCATTTCGTTTCCTACTCCCTTTCTTACTTACCTCCGCCTCCTATCGTTTGTACCTCTACACTGCTACCAACGCTCTTCAGTGGCGTCTCATTGACATCTCTTCTACGCAATATACTTTCTCTGTAATCAATAACGTTTCGGGGGTTCCCCCAATGCCGCCGTTACCGTCATTTTCACCTTCACGGCCATCTTTCTTATCTCCTTGCTTTTTTTCTACTTCCTCTCCCGGTCGTCGGTACATTGACCCAACGACGACACCCCAACTCGTATCTCCCAGTGAGACAACTGCATCAACTATAACTATTCTCCTCTTTTGTTCCTTCTCCACTCCTACGTTATTATTACTTTTCTTCTCCTGCAACTCATCACCTTTTCCCTTTTCTCAAAATTTTCCCTACATGAAGAAACAGAGTCTTCGTAATTCCCATTTCGGTTCCTGCACCTATTCTCTCTTCCCTCCTCACGATTTCTCTAATCGGTGGCTTTCAGATTGTTTATAACCCGATCCTCCAAGGACTCTATTCGGTTGATCCCCACCCCAACCTTCTCCTCCTCACCTTCTTCATTCCACGTTACTCAATTCTCGTTCCCCATTCCATTTTCTTCATTCCGTTCAGATCCGCTTCCTCCAGATCAATGCTTTCTCACAGTGACTACTTCTCCGCAATATCCTCTTCCCAAGAATAAACATGCGGTCGCCTATCTTCCCCTGCTCTACCTTCCCTCTTTACCGTCTGAGTTCAGCTCAGATCCAGCGTTGTCGCCGACTCTGAAGCATCACTGACCGGGAGGATCTAGGATTTGAATCTCGACAGTGGCGGATTTTTGACACTGGCTCATCAGTTAGGTCGAGTTTATCTGCTTTCTGGGGGAGGATTCCAGCGGCTGGCTGCTGAGTTTTCCGTGGTTTCTCCGATCAATAGCAGACGAATACCCGAACGGTATCCTTACAAAGGGGCTACGAACCGCACGCTTCTTGCCCTTCTTTTCTTAGTCCTGTCCTCATCCCCAGACATCTACACTTCCACATTCATGGACTACATTTAATAATAGAAGACCAGTTTTAAGCATAGAGCTTCTCCAAGTAGGGGCGGTGCCCAACTAGAGGGAGATACCTGGAGGAAAAGATCCCTCGCAGATCAACCTATAGGACGGCACTGGATCTCACCATCTACTGGTGGAAGAATACCGCCACCTACGTTCACTACACTAACAGGTTTTAAGGACCTAACAGTTAAAACATCACAATCAATCAATGAATCAATCAACCCCTGCCCTTTTCACACGCATTTAAACTTGTTTCTCCCCTCAGCCTTCCATTTTCTCATTCTCTCATCTAATTTATGTTCTGCCCTGCTTGCCCACTCTGCCGTACCCTTCCCAACCTCTTCTACACCTCTCCTGACGCCCTCCTTTCTTCCCCTTTCCTTCTCCCCTTCCACAAGAGGAGCGCTTGCGTCTGCGACTAAGCGCATCCATTAGCGAGGGAGGGACTGGGAGTTGAGGGGCGCAGACAGGCCGATATAAAGCGTTTTATTGACTGCTGATAAATCATCTCTGTTTATTTTCGCTAATTGAAATCGGCAACATTACAGACGTTCGTTCGTCTCCAAGCAAACGCCACTCGGTTTTAGGAAAAGCGTTTGAAGTTTCATTTGGACGTTCATATGAATTAATGTTTTAAAGAAGATATGATTTGAACAAATCCAGTTGTAAAAAGTGTGGAACTTCCTGCACTGCCTTTGCCAGTGGCACAGATTTTAAATGCAAACGTCACTGGTAATCTACCCACCTGTCTGTCTGTCTGTTTATCTATCCACCACTTATTTACATACGAATCTACCCACACACACACACACACTTATGAGTACGTAGTCCTCAACCAATCCACTAATGAAGAACCACTTACTACACCAACTGTATTACGCCGAATACAGAAAAAAGCGACCTAAAACACTAATAGAAGCATGACGACAAATGTTAAATGGAAATCATTCGATATTCTACGAAGAAAGGCAGCAAGACAGTGTGCCGTCTTTAATAAAAATACAGAAAACAAAGATTCGACATAAGAACTTTCAACTTTTTTAAATAAGATGACTGAAACAATGTATCTGCAGATTTGATAACTCTTCGCACTAGTACACTGGGTGTCCTAAAGAGCATAGGTGTACAGTGCTTCAGAGAAAGGAAATGCCTATAAAGTTTGTGCGTGTGTCAATTGCTAAAGTAGCAATTGACGCAAAAGACGCAACGTCACAATTACTAAAGATCATCTGGACGTTGTTCCTTACAACGGTATAACATCGTTTGTCACGTGATTAAGAGAGTTTAAAGATTTTCGAACCTGGCGGCAAAACTCCATATTATTATTAAAATATTTTAAAAATTAAATTAATAAACATTTAGTAGTTGAGGAGCATACTCGTAGCCAGAAAGAATAAGCTGCACACAAATAAACTTTGCGGGACAAATCACTCGACTTGCCAACAAAGTCAGCTACTTTAAAAGGACACGTCCAATTGGTCAGGAAAACTAATAGCATGAAAACGGAAGGGGACGTGGAGATTGTGTGGAGGCGGATTGGAAGGAGGGAAATTTGGCGAGTCAAGCAACGAGATGGCGAATTAATTCATTATCTTCCAGACAGGCTTCCCAATTGGGTTTGCCCGTCAGAAATAAGACGGAAGAGACAGGCGAAGATTAAGGCATGAGTTTTAAAGGCTTCATTCTGAAGAACATTGCCAGCTGTGGTTTCCAAGAGAAAGACAACAGCCTGAAAAGACCCGAAAAATGAAGAAACTGGCATTTTCAAAATTAAAATAGTTGATAATACCGAAGATTTCCGAGAATATGCCGTTCACGAAGAGGCCATAATGAGGCGCCGTAATATCACAAATCCAGTAAGCGTTCAAAACACGAAAAAAGCAGTTTGGAGCAAATTGGTTTTAAAATTAATTACATTTGATCTTCTTCTTCTTCTTCTTCTTCTTCTTCTTCTTCTTATTATTATTATTATTATTATTATTATTATTATTATCATTATCATCAGTGGTCGTCTGAATGTGCACGCACAATTTGAATTTGAGTAGCTTTTTTTAAAATTCAATTTTATTTGCCGACTACCAAACAATTTTAGCACCGTAGATAATAATCTCTAAATGGCTGCCTATAATCTCCAGAGAATAGTAGAAAAACTATAAACTACAAATATAAGCAAAGAAAACGAAAGCCGCAGAATTGCAAGATAAAAATAATCTAAGCCGCAAGATAGTAATTAGCGGTAACTCTATTCAACAAGTACACTACTTCAACTGCCTAGGTTGTCATATTTCGTTCTGTCACAAAATGATATTAATATATAAATTCATTCTTTTTAGAAAATATGCGGTATTATACGCAAAAACTCTCAGTCAACACGTAACTGTACCCAACCGACATTTTATAAAACAATGGCAGTCCCTATGGAGATAAAATCTAGGATATTGATACAACAGGTAAGAGGAAACTTAAAGTCGCCGGAAAGAAATTCCTTTGATCATTTCCAGGATAGATAATACTAGACCATAAAAAACCTTGGATGAATTAAAGATCTTCAATCCAACAAAAAAGTATACTCACTAAGAAAAAATCGATTTGATGATTTAATGAGAATGCTCGAAGATTAAATGCTAACAATCTTCTACAACTGCAACCCTAATGGGAAATGGTGTACAGGCAGACCAACTAGGTGATTTAAGGACACTATTACATATTATGACCTAATAAAGAACACATTACGTATTATAATTACTGCAATGTTCAAAAAATACACTTTGAATAAACACTCAACAATGTTTATTGTGCATTTATACAATTTTTGAGATCCAAGTCGTACCGATAAAAATGCTTTTTACAACTTATCCCACATAAATATCAAGGATTGAAAGCACTATCGATGTCACCAGGCGATATACCAGTTCGTAGCCGAGTTCACCAATGTTCAAGAATATATCACAGTAGCGGGCACAGTAGGTGTAGACCGAATTACCACAAACAATCACAACTTCCAGGTGCGGGCTCGCAAAACAAATCTGACCCCCCCCCCCACCGTGCTCGAGGCACATTATATATCAGCGGCCACGTCACTAGCAGGGGCATTGGCTGCTTCCACTACACTGGTGAGCTCAATTGATTGTTAGTGATTCCGAGCGCGTCAACGACGGAGGTCAGTAGTACCGTAAGTGTAGTGCATGTTTTTCACTGGGAGGTGGCGGTAGTCTTCCTCCGCTTGATGGTCCGATCCGGTGACCAACCGTCGCCTAACGAGGTTTTCTCTAACCAGGTATCTTCCACCAGCGGGGCACCGCCCCAGCCAGGACAAGTTCTAAGCTCTCGACCGGTCTCCCGTCATGTGTGGTAGTGTAGTGCATGTTAGTGTGTGTGTGTAAAGGGAGAGGATAGGACAAGGAAGAGGAAGGACAGATCGCGCGCGGTCCGTGGCCCGTTCGGTAGGGTACTGCTCCGGAATTCGCCTGGTGTTGATCGGAGAAACCACGGAAAAATACCGATCAGAGCGGCCGCTCGAATTCTCCTCCAGACAGCGACTGAATTCGACCTAGCTGGAAAGCTAGTGTCGAAAATCCTACCGTCGTCGGGACTCGAACCTAGGAGCTCCCGGTCAGGGGCGTTGCAGTGACATCAGTTGATGCACTGAGCTACCGCTCCCGGTTCTGACAAGGAAACGAGATAGTTTTATGAAGAAGCAGAGACAATTTCTCCAAAAGCGGAGAAGTGAAGATGTTATAAAAGGATCTAAATACATTTTCAATACACGAGGACATTCCCACCCATTCGACAAAAGTGATCTCTGAAGACCACGACATAGGAAAACTAAAGAAGAAAAAGACCAAAAATATTGTGAATGGAATGAGTATTTTAAGGGGACTAACAATGGAAAAGTATCAACATTCCTTTTTGGAAGTGCTAAAAAATGGATGCAGTTTTCGTTTGTCGTCTCCGATTGTGTTGTATATGCGTGACTGCCTTGGATACAGTCGGGTATAATTAAATTATGGAATGTGTTGCTTTGTACAAGCGCTACTCTTCTGGTTTAATTTTTAATGGAAGAGTTGAATTATTTATAAGCATGGCGTTTGCTGATGTTTTGAATTATTAAACAACTTGTCCGCATATTCACACGTCTCAAAGGTTCCGAACAACAAACACGCGAAAATAAAATGTTAACGACAAAGAGAGTCGTTCTGAATGTTTGTAATAATACGTTCCTGCGCAGATTTTATTCAGAAATGCATGAACCGTGCGTTTTGCTGATACAAGACAATCAATCATTAATTAAGATCTTTTTGTTTTTACTCTAGTACATTTACGTTCTATGTGTCCCTCGCCATCTTTCTTAAAGAGTTCCATACGTTTTCTTCACAATTGAGTCAAATTTATTGTTAGAATATAATCATTAACTTTTGGTCTCTTGTAAATGCATAACTGAGCAATAACAGACATTTCAGGTCTATAACTATACTACCTATTACCTAGTACTATGTAAGTTATAATACTAGGTCAGTACTATAACTTACAAATTTGAAAGTATTTTGTTTTCGAATTACATTAATATTATAATTTTTTAATAAATTGTGTTATTTTAACTTCTTTTACGTTATATTTTCATTTCAAAATCTAAGACACTTCACGATTTATATAGAAAATAATTTTCTTGTTCAAAAGATTCATTTTTCTAAGTGTTTCTGTAGGATAATATATTTTTCAGTGTATAATCAGTGACAACAACCTTAATAAACATTTTAATACACGAACGCTTCCAGAAAACTTGGCTTATTGCTTATCAACAAGAGAGAATAACTTTCCTACAAATTACAGTTCAATTTCAACATTTTTTCTTCTAAAATATATTTGAGAAGTTTCTCCTTATAATTTTATTCTTAGTTTTAAGCCCCCAAAATATTTTTTTGTGAAAACACATTATCTTCTTGTTGATATTTCATGAGAAGTTGTGTTTACTGCCTATTAAACGCGTATTGTTGACATTAGATTTTTTCGCAAACAATAATAAAGTAATGGTTAAATTGGGTTCTTATTATACAATTATTCAGTGTTACATAGTTTCAATATCATGTTAAAATAGATTGTGTTAATTTAAGACTACATCATCACGTTTTGTGGAGAACATAATTTTATTATATATTTACTTACAGTATTAAGTAAATAATTATATTACTTTTAATTACCATTTACTTTAAATAGATTATACTTTTAATCCAATTTTTGCATGTTTACCTATTGTGGAAAAAGAATGTAAAAGGCTACGAAAATGAACAAATTCGTTTTTTAAACGTAACATAATACTGCCATTCATTTCCTATTACGCATGATGCTGCACGGCGTTGAACTTGTAATTAGATAGAGTAAACACACACAACTCGATATGTAGGAAAGTAAATTGTGAACTGTTAATTATTTAATAAATAAACAACAAATATGCTGATATGTCACTTTTAATACAAATGTTTGTTTATGGTAATTTCGAAGAGATCAGGGAATATGTAGAGAGTGATGATAGTATGCATCGAAAATGCGATTGCTTTGCGGGTAGAGAATTTGCATTCCAAATCAGATGAAACAAAATATACAATACTTTCCTCCAACGGTAATGCACAATAAGGGGCATTTTATAATAATTAGATTAAATATTTAGAAATTTTGAATTAATAAGAAAGTTACGTACTTGAATGTGGTGGCAATGCTTTGAACTTATTCTAAAAAAATAAATTTTGAAAGACGTTTTTTATTCCTGTGATTGTTCCAGTGAGAGACTTAAACTAGAAGGGAACGGAACTGAGTGAGTGCGTGTGCGGTACGCAGGGAGATTGTTCTTGGTCTATCACACTAATGGAACTCGAGAAATCATAATTTTGAATTCTGATCATTGTTATAATTTTTGTGAAGTCTTTTGGTTATACTTACTTCTTACTTCTTAATTCATAAATTATTAACGTGTGATTTCTTTATTTAAAAATTACGAAAACTTCAAATGCGTATGTGTCGAAATTTCATTTTTCGTGATTTGCCAGTTATCGATATAGTACACAATATTCTGAACCGAAAGGCTTCTGCAGAATTGTTTGTTTATTGAAAACCATAAAAATATTAACATTGGCATTTTCGCTGATATATGTATGGGCGTGCGAGAAACATTTCTTGACACATATATTTCAATGATTTTGTAAGGGTCACTATTTTTATTTTCACTTTATTAGCGTTTCGAAATTGAGACATACCTACTTCGGTTTCTAAATAGCACTGGATTTGTTAACATGAAGTTATTCAAGGTTAAATTTTAGGAAAAAACAAACTAATTTTCCGAACTTCGCGAGTCACAAAAATTATTTTAAGACATTTCTTGCAAAACATAATATACTTCATCATTCGAAGTATCCCTGCGTGGCAGTAGATCCTTAATTGCCTTCACAATTTCACCACGAATCCAAATCAGCATGGATAACTTCCGTACCTAACCTCACAATGGCCCGGTGCACTGGACTGTACTGACGCAATCGTCAGTGCAGTTTAGGGCGCCCCGAGTGCGCCCTGGTTCCATGCGATTGTGCGAATGGAACATGCGCTTCTTTGCACTGGTGCGCCCTAGAGGTCGAATGGAACACGAAAGTTGCCCTGAGTGCGCACCAGTGCGGCGAATGGAAAACGCTATAACTCATGTAGTTAATGCACGATTTATACGCGCACTACAGATTTCGTCATATTTCTGCATTTTATCTGCAGCACACTAGTTACCAGGATAGATAAAGTAATTAGGGGGAAGGAATCGCGTTGCGATTAAGCCTTAAACGGGATTCGAAGCCAGAACGTTGGTATCAGGTGATCTTGAGCACATTGTTCCAGTCCGTGCCCTACCAGACCGACTACAATTAGCATATGGTGATAAACGTTTCAAAAAAGGAAACATGATACCGTTTAGTAAACCGGATTAAAATATATTACGCATCAAACTAAAAAAACTAGTTGTGCTACAGAATAACAGGATTTCTGCACTAGTTTGTTCTCTCTAGCTCTCTTGCTCTAATCTCTCTGGTCTATTCTATCTTATCGGTATTGCTGTGCTCTCGCTCTTGCTGCTACCTAAGGGCTCCCAAACGACATATTTCAATATAAACGATAATGGAATGGAATAAATTACCAGCAAAAACCTTTTAACCTTTTCCTCGAAGCGTTCAACAGTTTAGGAAGTTAATTCAGGGTATTGATAAGTTAAATGAGGTACTTAACTAAGAATAGTACGTTATATAGCATTGCACAAGTGTTATGTTGTGAAATGAGGTGTCATGCAGTCTAGAGTAGAGAAATAGCAAAGGAAGTCATTCAAAGGTCTTAGTGAAGTAAAGTGCAGTCCCAGTGCAATGCAGTAAATTCTACAAATATTGAGGGCGGAATTAGATTATTGAAGATTATTTTTCTTAATGTAACTTAATGCTTTATGAATTAGTCATTTTTATATTATTATTATTATTATTAATTACTATTATTATATTATTACTATATTACTATTATTATATTACTTTACAATTATTTTTATTATTGTACCGTCATTATTATTATTACTATTATTACTATTATTATTATTATTATTATTATTATTATTATTATTATTATTATTATTATTATTACTCTATAATTTGCATGTGAGTTACATTACCTAATCCATGTGTAGCTGCCACTGGTTTATTCCCAATTGAGGTTTAATTAATTTATCTTATGTTTATTTTAATGTCTTATTATGTTTATCTTATCTTAATTTATCTTTATGTATATCTTATCGCACGTTTTCGGTCCCCTCATGAATTCAGATCCTCTAGAATTGAAAAATGTCAATAAGAATGTTACAGATGTGTAAAACATGTTCCTGTAAGCAAATTTTCATTCAACATTTTTTGGAAACGTTCTTGAGAAAATGTCGTTTGGGCGTTTATTAAAATGTGCAATTAAAAGATCCTTTTCACAGAGAATTTTGAGCTTTTGAGAAAATTTATTAGTAATCATTTGAGTTTCTTCTGCTCACAAATGCAATAATGTACACCAATAATATAAAAGATATTAATAAAGTACCTTTGTGTAGTTTGTGAAAAATCAAAATAATACATCAAAATAGCGTATAACTTTATGGAATTCAGTGTATTTAAGACAGCGTATCCGTACAAAAAGTTCAAGAAAAAATTGGGAGCCGTTTTTGAGAAAGTATCAGTTGGGCATTTCCGAAAATGCGCAGCTCATTTTCACAGAAAACGGGCGTTCTCAAGAAACGCCACAACAAATCATTTAAAGTATTGTACTCACAAAAGCAATCACGAATAAAAAACGCATGTAATATATTGTAATGTGTGTGTAACGCATGTAATGCATGTGATACAAAGAAAATTATATTTTTGAAAAATTTAAGAAATACATCAAAATGATATTTGTGTCATTTTATTTAATGGATCACCACATCATCACAAAAACTTTAAAGAAAACATTCTTAGCCGTTTTTGAAAAAATCTTTCTTTGAAAGCTTTTTAATATTGCCCATTTTCATACCAAATTACTCGAAAACTATTCATATTTTGAAATAATGTGCATGTTCTCATTTAAAGACATACTTTTAAAAAACAAATTTTATTCATAGATAAAATTGTCTTCAGTACTGTGGTTAAATAAGACACCGAAAAAATGTTGAACTTTTGCAATTTTCAAAAATTCAGATATTTTAACGAAACTTAGACCTGTGCAGTCTTTAAGCGTTATTTACACTACCCGAAGAAAGTTTAATCAAAAAATCTGGAGACAATTTTGAAAAAAAATTGAAAATGTGCTTGAAGCTTCTTGCAAAGAACCCCCTAAAAATTAAAACATAGGTTTCATAGTCAAGGGATCACGACATCAGGCAGTTCGACTGAGAAACATCAATTTTGGTGAAAAGCCTACATACGGTTTAGCCGCTAGCATTGTTCACAGAAGAACAGACGAACAGAGGAACAGACAGACGAACAGACTGACAGACGCAGACAGGCAGACACAGGCAGACACAGGCAGACACAGGCAGACACAGACAGACACAGACAGACACAGACAGACACAGACAGACACATACAGACACAGACAGACACAGACAGATAAATAGATAGATAGATGTACTGAGAGACTGACAAATAGACAGGTAGGCATACAGATAGACGGATGGAAGCACAGATGTTTTACTGTAAACACATTTTTGGGAATCAAGGACCCACAAAACGTGAATTCTGGCAATACAACGTGCTACAAAAAGTAATATACTACATGAATGAACAACAATTATCCCCTTTTTCGGCATCAATGATCTATAATACGAATGTTTAAGCCTAAAAAGTTCCGGTTTTTTGCCACAGCATTACATAAACTGTCTATACTACGTATGAAATATACAAGAAAGTAATAACAATTTTTTGGAAAATTCTGTATGTTCATTCTATTTTTTTTGTACTTCCTTACGTGTGCTGAGGAAGGTGGAGACAGAGAAGAGAGTAGCGCGCAATCTTGGAATAGACGTGCAAGCAATCCAGTCACATGACCTTGCAGTGCGTATACGGTCGCGTAAAATTAAATGAAAACATTTTTGGGAATCAAGGACCCACAAAACGTGAATTCTGGCAATACAACGTGCTAGAAGAAGTAATATACTACATGAATGAACAACAATTATCCTCTTTTTCGGTATCAATGATCTATAATACGAATGTTTAAGCCTACAAAGTTCCGTTTTTTCCTACAGCATTACATGAACTGTCTATACTACATATGAAATATGCAAGAAAGTATTAACAATTTTTTGGAAAATTCTGTATGTTCATTCTATTTTTTTTTGTACTTCCTTACGTGTACTGAGGAAGGCGGAGACAGAGGAGAGAGTAGCGCGCAATCTTGGAATAGACGTGCAAGCGATCCACACAGTCACATGACCTCGCAGAGCGTATACGTTCGCGTAAAATTAAATGAAAACAGTGCAACGGGGTAGAGTAATCTCCAAGTGAGAAAGGAGGGTTCTTCTTGGATGCGAGAGTGAAGGAGGTGATGAAGGATGGGATGTCCTAAACATTGTAAAGGAGAACACGCATCGAAAAATGCGATCGTAACTGACGAAAGTTGGGATGTTTGGTGTGATACAAAAGTTTGGGTAGATTTTTAGCCCCCTCAGGCCTGGAGCACAAATTATAATTTACATCAACTTCAAACTTATTTGATGTAGAATTTAGAAGCTTTTGTTCAACAGTAACTATTTTACTGTGAATACTGACTACATAGTATTCCATTGGGTGCGAAAAACTGTAGAAGAAAATATGAACTACAAATTAAAACAAACACGTTCGATGCAACAAGTCAAGCCGGGCTGCAAGATTAGCATGACACATAAGATAAATATATATTCATTGGATGCAAATAATATACTTTTTATGCATAAATGAATCAAATATCACTATAAATTGTATTGCAATAAAGTAATTAATTTGTCGAAAACGTTTTTAACAAGACGTTTGTAGAAAAACTTCAGTGAACCTTGTAATTTACAGCTGGATTTAGAAAATATTGCTTAATGTAACATCATACGCGGTGTCGGTGGCAAAGGAAGTGGGAATGTCGGTGACAACACAGAAGATCGATATACCTTACGTTGTTGGTGATTACCATAGCGTTGATTGTGGAGCGATGGTGGCAGTATTTTATAAGGGTGACTAATGGTGGGCCTGAGAATGGTTAATATGAGAGGAGGTTGGTGATACGGGTTGTCGTTGTGGTGTTGCCTCGCGCGTTTGTCGTGGTTATTGGTGTTGGTCAAAGAGGTAATGGTGTTAAGTCAGTGGAGTAGATAAATCGTGATGGGTAGATTTTGATTGATTGACTTTTTCGTGTTTCCGGGCGCGTCAACTGCTTTGGTCATTAGTCCCGTTAGTGTAGTGCATGTTTTTTTCTCTGGAGATGACAGTGATCTTCCCCCGCTGGATGGCGAGATCCGGCGCCGACTTACCGTCGGCTAGTGGGGTTTCCTCCTAACCAGGACTCTCCCACCAGCGGAGCACCGCCCCAGCCGGGACAAGTTCTAAGCTCCCGACCAGTCCCCCGGAATATGTGGTAGTGTAGTGCATGTTAGTGTAAGTGTGTGTGTGTAAGGCGAGATGATAGGACAAGGAAGAGAAAGGACAGATCGCGCGCGGTCCGTGGCCCGATTGGTAGGGTACTGCTCCGGCATTCGCCTGGTGTTGATCGAAGAAACCACGGAAAACTACCGATCAGAGCAGCCGGCCTCTAGAATTCTCATCCAGACAGTGATTGAATTCGACCTAGCTGTAAAGCTAGTGTAGAAAATCCGCCGTCAGGACACGAACCTATGACCTCCCGGTGAGAGGCGCTGCAGTGACATCAGTTGATGCACTGAGCTACCGCTCTCGGTGTGATGGGTAGATTGAACGGTGATGATGTAATAGTTGTCTTGGTACTTAGTCGAACAAGTAGTGGTCACGGCGCTGATGTACTGGTCATCTTAGTAGGTCCGAGAAAGTTAGGGCGATGTTTCATATTAAAGGGAGGAAGAGAGTATGCGAGGGAGAGGGAACAAAATCGACTAAGAAATTACTAGTCTTTGGAATGTTTTAGGGGCTGCTCACAAAAGTACAGCAGAGTCTCGCGAGTTTTTTTTGTTTGGTGACTTATTTATTATAAATAATGGTTCAATTTGACAGTGTCAGTTTTATTTCTAAGATCAACATCTTTTCATTTCTTACCCGTTGTCATCAAATAATAGATTACTTCTGTGTGTGTGTGTGTGTGCGCGCGCGTATAAGCGATCTTAGTTCTAGTACGATTTGTCATATCAATACTTGGCGTCAAGAAAGTCAATGCCCTTTTGTATACATTGATAAATTCCAAATAAAGCAACCAAAATTCCGAACATTTACATAAATAAAATAAAACTGTATGAAATCCCACAACTAACTGCTCCTCCACATAACATCCGTACGTCAAGCATTACTTCTTCGTAATTACTTTTTCACATCACTTTGAATATGATCATTATGCTCAATACCATCACTACATTGGAAATACTTTTGTGTCACGCTACAACAACAAATGAAGTCTGCAACCTCCTTTCTCCGTCTTTGATGCCTCTGTCGACTTTCCTTCACCGCACCCACAAAGCCGTATATGCGTTAGGTACTTCAAAGGCAAAATCTCGTGCACAGTTTACTTTGAGTTCTTAAGTAAAGTCTGTGTGAATGTATGTTGCTCCGCTCCACAAACGACGATCATGTTCTTCATGTGGTGGGAAAATAAGCACACGCGCTTATTCTACAAGCGAATTTACTAACACCCTGCAGTCTTCGCCAGGGACCGCCTGAGCGAGAAAAGGGACGGAAATCGCAAATTACACTGTACAACATGAAAAATGTCTTATAGATAAAAAATGTATTGATTGCCTCTTTCTGGCTAAAAATAAATAATCAGTAATTATTTTTTGTTTACCACATACAATTTTCGTAAAAATCTACATTTTAGATTTGTACATATTCAGGGATCAGAGAATGTTTGTTTATTTGTAATTGTGCCCTCCACTATCTTATAATGCTCACAGAACATGACGTAGGAATCATATTCATCGACTGACAGCTATTAGCAGCTCACTAAAAATTCCGCTTGAAATACTGCCACGTTATTTTGTTAAATTCTGATGGTCTATTTATTAGTCATCCACTGAATCTCACACGCTACATGTCATTTGTCGTATCACTGCGTTTCTTTAAAGCCTGCGAGTATGCTATTTTTTAATCTTCTCTTGTTCTCTTTCTATTACGTTCGTCATAAAAAATGTATATGAAAATAAGTACCTTTAATAAATGTTTTCGTTCTCAAAATATCTTCGCAATTACACTGTTTGTTAATCGATTACCAACTAAATATCGCACAATACTGTGCGATGGCCACAAATCTGTGAGTTATGCGATCACTGATGAGCTTTGAAACTTTTGAATTTGTTCATCTTTTCATCTTCTCTTGCTCTCTATGCATTACATTTGTCTTCATGTGTTCTTGTTCTCTATGCGACAACTCCCCAATATCTGAACGTAAATATCAAAGTAAAAGTTTTCGTTATGAAAATATGCTCGCTATCAGAACTGTTTGTTAATCAGTCTCCCACTGAATATCACACATTACAAGTCAAATGCCACATCGCACCCCGTACGTTGATACTAAATCTGTGACTCGTGTGTAGTTTTAAAACAAGTAAATATTAGTCTTTTCATCCTCTCTTGTTCTTTATCGTTTACGTTTGTTGCACGAAAACTGCCCGATAGTAATATGTGAAGTGAACCAGTAATATGTGAAGTGAAAGCTTTCGTCACGAAAGTTTATTCGCAGTCTGTGCTCCTTGTTAATCGATCACCCACGGAATATTATACATTTCAAGTCGATTTCCACATCACCGACAAAAGTGGCTCAGAGCATCTACCGATGTCACTGCAGTGCATGTGACAGGGAGATCCTAGGTTTCCAGTCCTGACGGTGACAGCATTTTCGACACTGACTTGTCAGCGAGTTAGAATCCAGTCGCTGTCTGGAGGAGAATTCTAGCGGACGGCTGCTCTGATCGGTAATTTTCCGTAGTTTCTCTTAACACCAGGCGAATGCCGGAGCAGTACCCTAACAATCGGATCACGGACCGCGCGCGATCTTTCCTTCCTCTCCCTTGTCCTATCCTCACCCTTATACTCACAAACACTACAACATACGTCGGGAGCTTAGAGCTCGTCCCGGCTGCAGCGGTGTCACGATGGGGGGAGATACCTGGTTGTGGAAAATCCCGTAAGCCGACGCAAATCGACGCCGTATCTCAACAGCCAGCAAGGGAACATCACCGACACCTCCCGCAATAAAAAAAACATGCACTACACGTACGAGAATAATGACAGCAATTGACAGCTCGGAATCATTAATACTTCAATCAATCGATTGCCTGAACGCACACCACCCGGTATTGATGCAGAATCTGCGAGTTGTGCGAAGGAGGAAAAGAGGGCGTGGTCGCGGGCACGTGTGCGCAAGGATCCGCGCGTGCCTGAGAATAAAAGCCCCCCCTCCCAGCGGAGCGCCGTGTCGCGCTTTTACGACGCCGCAAAGCAGCCCCGTATACCTCCCGCGTTGCGTTTGTAGCGTTTGTAACCGGGGCTGGCGCTGGGGCGGCAGGTGCCACCCGGGGAAAACTGGCTACTATGTAAGAATAGTCGACAGCTGAAAAGGAAAAAAAATTGCATTTCTTTGTAAAGAAATATAGCAGAGCTGTGAAGGAAATGAGAAACAGTAAAATAAGAAGGTATAAAGATGAGGAAGGCATTCACAAACAGAATAATGAAAAACTAATAAAGGGAAAGAAAGAAAAGGAATGGAGAAAGATAAAACACATAGGAGAAAATGCCAAAGTTACTCCTAGAATATGAACAACTCAATAGAAATGGATGAATGCTTAAACAGCGATAGAAACTAAAAACTAGAGAACGAGAGAATACGTTGTTGAATGAATAATATAAATAATAGGGTTTGAAATAGTACATAATAATATGAATTATATGATGAAGGAAAAGTATAAAGATGTGAATGAAATTCATCGTAACGTAGTTTGAAGTAACCCATTAGAGCAACAGTTGAAATTGTGTCCCTAAGACCAGACTTACTCTCTTCCTTTTGAGGGACTATTTCCGGAGTTTTAGCGAACGCCCGAATGTGCAGAGCGACACAGCCCTCCAGAAACCACTGTGCACATGTTCGCGTGCGTTAAAAATACCGGAATCGTTCGTTAAAAGAGATCTTGCAAATCGGGTCTACGGGGAAAAGCAGCGATAAGGTTCCATTGTTGAAAAACGCAACTAATAACATCTTGAAATAAAGAATAAAAGACTAAAATGGCGAAAACATTTGCAAGTAAACTAAAACGAAGATCACTGAAGCAGAAGAGTTCAAATATGATCCTCGATGAGTCTTATATTAATATTGTTATTATCAACTTATTTCGGCCTTCATTTTGGATAAAATCTATCCGTAAAACAGATAAATCCGAAATGTACAAGTACAATACGATAACTAAATGTGAATAAGACGCGAGTAGTGAAAATCTAAAATGTTCTAGGTGTAGTGCAACGTTAATTAACTTAATTAAGCCGAATGGTGTTACATAAGAGGCAGAAATGCATGAAGGAGTCCCTTGCAAGTGTGAAGAGAAGACGTGTCGAGCTATTTGCTTCATGAAGTTCAAGAGACAATCTTTACTTACTGTGATATTACCCAAGTCTCTTCAGCAACCTATCTCTGATGGAAATTTTAAGAAACAAAAAGATGAAGAGTCAACAGAAGGATGTGAGAGAAGGAGGAATACAAAGAAAAAGGTAAAAAACGAGAAATAAAATAAGAAACGGCGTTAAACACAGTTCGATAATGACCTGTGCATACGATATGGAAGAAGGTGATTATTACTTTATTATTAAATAAATTATTTTAGAACAAATACGCGGTAAAATTGTCAAATACGGGAATGATTATAACAACAGAGCATTCGATATTTTGATATTTATTACAACACAATTCAAAGAGCAACAAAAATTCATTGAGAGCGAAAAAAAATAACCAAACTAAAGGTAAATGATGCGCACAAGAGCAATAAAGAAGTCACAAGGCTGATTATGAATGTCGAGAGAGCTGTTTTATTACATTGTTGACCCGATCAGCACAGCATTTTGGCTGACTCCACGACTCTTCACTACAATTTCGCTACTTCCCTAAAAATGAAATGAATAGAAGTATCGAGCGACAGAAAGATGAAAATAAATGAATAGACAATAGGTTGAATGAATAAAAATTAAATGAAGAAACGAGAAAATAATTCGTTTATGGCGTATCAACAGAATTTGGTAAAAGAGATAATTACTTAAAACACAGTAATTAGGCGCATTTAGAGTAAAACATAATAAATTGGTGGAAGGAATACTGTCTCTACAAGTCAATCTATAAAAATGTGGCAAAAGTATTAAACAAGAAGTGACGGCGGGTGCTAGGCAGGAGAGCGGAGACTGTAGAGACCAGTAATGCCGAGAGAGCTGCTTGGCGATATTCGAGAGCCAATCACTACAGCGACAGGGCCTCTTCAGCAGCTCCTCTCGTCGAAGGGGCCTCTCCTCTTGTAATTGTATCTCCAAGGGACAAAACAGCGCGGCTTCGGGTAATATATCGCCCGTAATGAAGTCGCTAATGACGTTCATCAAAGTTGTAGATGACCTTTCAAACTGCCTCTCCGCTCTCCTCCACCTCGGGTCAAGTGACATAAGAGCAGCGAAGCGACGGAGTGGGGTGAAGTGAATAAACAGGCCGAGTCAGCAACGTAGTGATGTGAAGAGAGAAAGAGGAAAGAGGAACAAAATGGGGAAAAGTGTTCTGCAAACAGCGAGCTGCTGGGGAACCTCAGAAGCAGGGACTACATTTGAGAATAGATTTATTATACTAGGTATATTGCTAGGGCGATTTCAGTTGCTGTTTGGAGGAGAATTCCAGCGACGGTTGTTCCGATCAACACTTTTCCCGGATTTCTTCGATATCAGGCAAATGCCGGAGCAGTACTCTAACAAACGGGCCATAGAACACGCGCGATTCTTTCCTTCCTCTTCCTTCTTCTATCCTCTCCCCTTACCTTCACACATTTAGACTTCTTACACTTACATGTACTACGCAACCTCACATGCCGGTAGACCAGTCGGGAACTTAGATTTTGGTTGGTTGGTTGATTGGTTGGTGGTTCCGGGCACGTCAACAGCTTAAGTCATATGTGAAAGTGTAGGGCATGTTATAGAGGAGGATAGGATAGGACAAGGATGATGAAGGAAAGATTGCGCTCGGTCCGTAGCCGTTTGTTAGGGTACTGCTCCGGCATTCGCCTGGTGTTGATCGGAGAAACCACGGAAAACTACCGATCAGAGCGGTAGATGATAGAAACAAAACAAGCGTATAGCACATACAAAACTCACGGCATGAAGGAACTTTGGGAGTTGTAGAAAATTTTTGAATACATTATTTGTTTAAAGTTTTTACTTGAGTGAAATTTCATGTCGTGAATATTATAAATACAATTAAAAATAGTTGAATATGGCGTTGCCGATGCTGTAAACTGTTTTAAAAGTATTTTCAAGTGTTGAAAATTTCTTTGATAATTCAGTTGTTTCATGCTTATCTTTGTTCAAATACGTTCTTACAGTACCCGGCATTGGCCTTACCAATGAATAAAAGTAGCCTGTTGTAATCGTGGTAGTAATGTTATACTTCTGTTCAAAAATTCCCAACACCCAATGACCTTGTATGGAACCTCCACACAGGATATGAATTGCTAATATTGCAATTTCAAAATTATAATGGCCGAATAAATATACTTGTAGGAATGAATAATGCGAATAGTTAGAATTTAGCGCAGCTGTATTTTTACGTTGTGTTTTCAAATATGAACATAATTGAATATATATGTAACCTATTCTTCTGTGTTATTCTGTATTCCTATTATAAGATAATTGTCAATTAGTTCGGAAAATTCAGAAGCAAAAGCTTCTACGACTACATTGGATTCCGCTCAGTTGCCAACTTATATGAATAAGGTTAATAAGTTTTAAGTCACATTAAATTGAAAATCGATCTTCGCACTCTTAAGAAATCTATTTTCTCTAGTATTGTACTTACATATCTAGTTTTCTTAATATTTAGTTTATAATTTTCAAATTCAATGTTCCAAGACAATTTGTAAATTTATTATAAAAATACCCATGAAATATTTCGTATCTTACAAATTCTGCTGCGCGATTTCATTTCATTTGTCTGGTTTGGAAACAATCAGGGTGCCAACATCATGGAAGAAAGTTATGGTGCGATGAAGTGAAAATAATCACGGGCTATTGGGGTTTAATTAACGCCACCTACCTAGATGTATTTACTACTCGCGCAACTTTTCTTGAACGATGACCTTGCTTCCCCCTCCCTTGAGCAATAAACAGTTGAAGGCAAAAGCTCGCAGCTAGCACTGATGACAACATTCCAAGCATTAAAACTTCGTTGGCGCGAAACAGAAGCTAGTGAAAGCTAGATGGTTTCATAGTCGAGAACTTCTGTTCAGCTTTATAACCAGTATCTAAAGAAATGGCTGAGGCAGGTCCAGGTCCTTCAAGGGAGGCACCTAAAACTCCTATCTAGTGACCCTGCAGTTGCCTACCCAGAACGATGACCTGGCCGCACACATAGCAGGTTTGACTTTGATTTTCCAGAGGTTGGCGTTACTGTAAACACACTAGTAGCCGACTTTGTAACTAATACCCCCACTTCGCCCACATTTCTTCAATCCATCGTTCAAGAAAAGTTGCGCGAGTAGTAGGTGGCGTTGATTTAATTCGCGGCACACTCGCGAAAATCGCAGCGCAAAAACACGTTTTTGAATTTTTCTTTGAATTTTCTGACCGGATCCAAACACAAATA
This sequence comes from Teleogryllus occipitalis, assembly GCA_011170035.1. Taxonomy (NCBI): domain Eukaryota; kingdom Metazoa; phylum Arthropoda; class Insecta; order Orthoptera; family Gryllidae; genus Teleogryllus; species Teleogryllus occipitalis. The sequence goes on along the minus strand of BLKR01005633.1, from coordinate 33,248 downwards.
ATTGGTTCCCCATCAGGAGACTGAGACGCGTCGAATGACACCTTATATGTATCCATTGGTGCACGGAAGTGGTCGAGCTTCGAGTGACGGAAATCGAACATACGCACATTTGCACACGCGGAAGTTACTCAAATACTGCATAGAGATGATACAGCAACATGCCAAGGGCATAGTAAAGGTGTCGGGAGAGAGGAACAAAGAATGGCAAGAGGCAAGAATACAAAATAAAAGAAATAATGATGAAATAATGAAATAATAATGATGAATTTGTAGAAGGATTTTGTAGATGAAGTAGAAAAATAAAATTATTGGGCAGCAGTAGAATCGGCAGTCATGCAACGTGTGTCACGAATAGGTCAAGAGTTAGACTGCAGTAAAGGAGCAAGGGAATCCAGAAAAATGAACAATAGTAGAGCAACAACAATACCAAATAGCAAGGTCGGCTTCGAGGATGGTGGGAATGGAATGGTAGTAGTGGAATTTCTCGAAAACGGAAGTGAGAATAAATAGAGCTGTAGTAGCTTCGAGGAAGGTAAGAGATGCAATTTAATTTCTGTGTACTCTGGCGGATTTGCCTCACTAGACCGGTTAGGCTCACTCGTACGATTCCGGCGAGCAAGAACGGGCACTGTTGATGGATTCTGTTGGTTTAATTTATGGTTAGGAATTTTTTTACTATAAAATGACGATAAACTATAAAATAAATACGATACGAAATAAATACTATACGATAAAATAACGATAAAATTCGATAGAAAAGTTTAAATCCAAAGAGAAATCGTTTCTGCTGCATCACTGCTTCTATACAATTACAGACTATACTGAGCATCCCAACGAAAGTAACATTAATTTTAACAGTGATATTTAATGCATTATTTACCATTGGACTGTGTAATTCTAAACAATATGTAACAAGTATTGTATCGCAGCTTCTGGGTCAATGACCCCCATCTAGATCAGGTTTTTTGTCCAGTTTCCCTGATCCATTGAGCAAATGCTGAGATGGCTCCTTGTTTTGCTTTTGGACATAAATGTAATTTCATTATCTGTGCACGTCTTTTAGAATTCAGTGAGAAATATAGTTATTCAAATTATCGTTTCCATATTGTCGCGGCAGGAAGTATTATTCCTTGACGAAGAACATCATGGATAAGAGCCCAAAATTTATTGCTTATTTATCCTTGAAAATAGATTTTATTACATGGGAGCGGTTTTTTTCATTCAAAATTCAAGTAGTATATGACTTAGTGTAGGGATCACAGAATTTTGAAACTGTGCACAGAATTCACTTCTCCCCATAGCACGTCATACGCAGTTTTAACTGTTTTTTATGTAAAATAAGTAAATACTAAATGACATATACCCAGAATTACCGATTTTTGCATTGTCATTAGCAGTTTTCCGGCTCTTAATGCCTCGAGTTGACGCTTTGTCGATTTTAACACTACTCTAGTATTTGAGATTATTATAGGTTGAATGGTAACCTTTTTTACCTTCTAGAGCTTTTTTATCTCATCTGCCAAATATTTATTACTAATCTTTGTAGTGTAAGTTGTATTAATGTTATGAGTGAGAGGGATGACTATGTCAATAATATGCACAACTTGTCTACTTTTGTCTAAGATCAAAATGGCAGTGGGTTGACTGGTACAATAATATCTGTTGTTATTTCTCTGTCCCAGTATAGCCTCATATTCTGGTTGTCAATGACATTCGAAGTTTCGTATTATTTTGGGCATACTTTCGATACTTCGTTGTTGGTATATCCAGGTCTTGAATAGTCATCATGAACGCCGTTGTCTCGCCAAATAAGTTTCCTTTCCTAATCCATAAATGTGTTGTCTGCTGGTCAACATACTCGTTCTCCAGCTGATTGGCATTCGTTCCATGCAATGTTTTTAATTTTGAGTCTGTCTTCTGGTTCTCAATTGATTTCCACTGCAAGGCGATATTCTTATTTGCGAGATGCAAGAGAGTTGCATTCACACCGGCTTCGCATGAGACTCAAAACATGTCGAGAGATGCCTGTTTGCTGTGAAAGTATTGCCTCAGATTATTAATTTGTTTGTTATCGAGACGTGCGATGTCGATTATGCCCATTCCTCTCATCGACACTGGGAGGGTAACTCGTCCTATTGCAGCTTTCGGGTGTCTCATTCGGTGCATAGTAAGCTGTGTTCTGATCAGTCTTGAAATGTCTCCAGATCTGTTAATTATCATTTAATAATTCCAAATTAATACATGAGAACTGAGACTGCATGTGTTAATGGCTCTTATTTTACTTCTGCTGTAAAGTTGGGTTTTAAGTATGCTTCTAATTCTTTGCAAAAAGCTCTGTTTGAGATTCTTTTCAGTGTGCATATGATCAATCCCTTCCACTTGTTCAATTCCAAGATATTTATATTGATCAGAAATATCAAGACCTTTTATCGTGTTTTCAGGTTTCACGTCGTATCCCTCTGATGTAATAATTTTGCCTTTTACAAGGTGAGCAGATTTGCACTTTTCAAACCCAAATTCCATACATATTCTGCTACTGAACTGGGTGGTAATATTAAGGAGTTTGTGTAGCTGTTCACTTGTCTTTGCATACATTTTGAAATCGTGCATATTTATTATATTTTTATTATTATTTTTATTACTTATTAATTTACAACTCTTAATATGATAATAAACGTTGGAGGCACCATGATGAGCCAGTTATGAAGAATTTTAGACAAAATTCACTGATTCCAAATGTATAGCTGATTTACCCTTGAAAATTGATTTTATTACATGGGAGTTAATATTTTTGTTTACAACCCTTGCAAAAAACGCTCATTTCTTTCTGTATTCAAAATTCAAGTAGTATATGGCTTAGGGTAGGGATCACAGAATTATGAAAACGTGCACACAATTCTCTTCTCCCCATTGCACGTCAAACACAGTTTTTAACTGTTTTTACCTAAAAATAAAAAAGGGGAGGGCCGCTCCCCTGCAAGTTCGTATGTCACAAAGTAGATAGTGAATACTCATAGTTAAATTAAGTCATTTATCAACAGTTTTATTTAATTGGGGTGCAGCTCTCGATGGCTTGTTCAAAATCATCAGCACTGTCATACTGAAGATAAATGTTGAAATCCATATTCGAATTATTTTTCTCTTTGAAGGATATTTAGGGCTAATAATAATGTAAACAAATTGAGAAAAATCCAATCATAACAAGCAGAAATATTAATTTAATGTAAAGTGGGGCAACACAGCCTTCGACGCGGCGTCACCTGGACAGCCAAGATCATCTACATGGCTGAAGATTACTTTCTGATAAGACTACATATTAGCATCGTCTCAAGAAATGCATTACTATACAATAGACATTAATCATTATTTATATTTATGATATATTTCTAACACTTCTTACCTTTTTAATCACAGTAATCAGATAACCAAATCGGTACATGACTTTGTATCAATGGTGACTTAGAGAATGGACCATGATCCTCGTGGTCTTACTTGTATACATACGTTTTTCATTTATGTTGATTTATATATATATATATATATATACATATATATATATATATATATATATATATATATATGCATATATATATATATATATATATATATATATATATATATATGATGTGTTTGTAAATAATATTGTTCAGATGGTTGTCTTCATTCCTTGTGTTGTGTTTTTTACTGTGGCCCTGATAAAGGAATTATAAATTCAGAAACGTTGGCAAACTAATGTGTTTCATTAATTGACCAATCCCGTGAACCATTTACCGTAGTGTATCAATGGTCGTGAATTCTACAATGGATAATTATATATAAGACATGTATTCTATTTTCGTGTTCAAAATATGTACGATGTGGAGCAGTTATTTTACAAAATACCTCCTCAAATATTTTCCGAGACTCCCGTGCAAGCGTACAAGCAGCCTGTTTCGATCATGTACTGCGAGGCCCACAGCGCTTGGAGGGGGGGAGACGCGAGGCTCGGGGGCTGTGTGGAAGACGCAGACGGCGTCGGCACAGCGCGCAAGGGAGGAGGCCGTGTGTTGCGAGCGCGAGCACGCCGTAAGCCGCTCTAATGAAACTCCTCGCAGCCTCCTAAGCTGTGGGCCGCGCCACGCCCACCCCGGCCTGTGGTTAGCTCATCCCCCTGCACGTCTACGGGCCCGTCCTCTTCCACGCCCCCCTCCCACCCCATCCACCCCGTGCCTTTGCGGCGCCAACCACCCTCGTTGGCCCTGTCTCCACCTCCGACTTGTTCCTGCGTCCCACCCATCGATAGTTCCAATTCCCGTCCCTGCTTCGCTGCGATGTCACCATTTCGACCTGTTCTTTCTTCTGCTCTCTTCTTCATCTGTATCTCCCACTCCCAATTACTAATAAACTTACAATGATGTATTTTGCGCTTACATGAGGATGCTTAGCATCGCCTTCAGACCACCAAGAACAAGCCACGTTGCAACAACACATACATTCACGTATTACTTTTAGTGTTTACGTGGTATTACGACACATCGCAACTACTATCTTGTTCAATCCTCAATCGTCTCTTGAAACAAAAACTCTTCAGCAACAGGAGCGCGAGAGAATCGAATGTGAATTTTTTTAAAGTTCAAAAGTTTAAATAAAATCATGGTCACAGAATATTTATAAGAAAACTGTCTTCTATTGAAGCAAAAAACAATTTAAAAAGGATTATTAGAGCCATTATTTTCGTCAATAGTTAGATAGCTATTACGAACTCAGCCACTGACTGGAGGAGAATTCAAGCGGACGGCTGCTCTGATCGGTAGTTTTCCGTTGTTTCTCTTAACACCCGGCGCATGCCTGATCAATACCCTAACAAAGGACCTACGTGCCGCGCACGCTCTTTCATTTCTCTTCCTTCTCCTATCTTCACGCCCTAATTACACTCACGTGCACTACATTATCACACCTGAGAGACGAGTCGGGAGTTTGGAGTTTGTTCCGGCTGGGGCGGTGCTCCACTAGTGGGTGATACCTCTTTTTTCCTAGGGGTTTTATCCAGCCGACAGCCGGTTGCCCTTTACGTCCCGAAGGGACGCATATTCGACCATACACTAGACAAACACGCTTGCGGGCTCCTCTGATCTGGGGTCAGCAGAACGCGAGGCCCTCCGCGACAACACACACACACAAAGTCAAGGGACAAACAGCCATGCCCAAGGCGGGACTCGAACCCGCGACCCTTCGGACCGAAGCGCTGAGTCGGTACTCGCTCTTAGCCACCTCGGCCATCCAGGTCGGCGGGTGATACCTTCTTGGGGAAAACTGCCGTCAGCCGACCTGGGTCGGCGGCGGATCACGCCAGCCAACAGGGGAAGATTATCGCCACTAAACGCCTTAAAAAGTGCACTACACTGACTGAACTAATGACCTTAGCAGATGACGCGCCTGGAATTGCTAATCAATCAAAACCAAAACGATCGTTAATAAATCAATGAATCAAAACCATCAACGAAAACCAATCAATAGAACGGGGTGTTATGTAATCTGGGTGCAGCTATGGCGCCAAACGTAAAGCGGACGTCCGTCAAGCGTTGCTCATTTGACCGCGCCGTATCGCGAGTTCTGGCGGCGCTAGCACATTCAGGTCGTAGCCTCTGCCCACCTTTTTTGCGCGACAAGTCGTAAGGTTTTGAAGCATATTTGAAGGGTCACATCTTCTAAACCATTAAATATAAAAGCAATATTATTTTCTTATTTTAAAACAACAATCTTGTACTTTTATATGAACTTCCAACTTTTATATTTACATTAATCATTTAAAATATTTTAATGTAAATAACACGAAAAAATGTGTTTTGTTTTAATTAAATTCTAAGAAATTGTGTTAATATTATAACTTTAAACATAATGTTGCATTAGTATTTATTGCTATAATGAAGAAAACGTTACTTTTTATTCCAAATAATTGGCTTTTGGGTGGTAATTTGGAACAGCGCTACTTAGGCGTCACTAAAGAGAGATTGCTAATCCATGTATTCCAAAGTTTTTTATTACCTATTAAATAACAGAAAACAAAATTTAACCGTGTATTTAGGTACTTCATTGATGTAGAAATCTCCATGAATAGTCAGGATAGAAAAAATAGTTGTATATAAGCAAATATATGGTATAAATCGCAAGCCCGTAGATTCTATGGGCGTCGTAAATTAAGACAACCTGTCGGTGTCGTAGATTCTACGAGCAGCGACTTCAATTTGCAAGTCACTGGACAGGAAGAGGGGAGCGTAATATCAGCGATTTCTCTATATATAAGCGGATAGTAAATGCCTCGCGATAGGATTTGCTTTTGTCCGGTCCTACAGCAAATGATCAAAATTTTATCGCTCAAGGTGACGTGGACCTTACTCTGCGAGAGCGGTATAGTAGTCTTCAACCACATTACCACCATCGGTAATGTACCGTTTTGGGTTAGTGTGCTGCTTCAACCAGTCCGGTTGGAGCTCAAACAGTAAAATGTTTCAGAGATGCCGCGGTATAGCGTCCTATGAAAAATTTTCTAACGGTGTGTACAAGAGACTCATAGCTCTTATGTGAACATTATTTACAAATTTATAACACCACCTTGAGTGTCGATTCCATCAATCTTGATGACGGTACGTCCCAGTTAAAGAAAATTCTGTGTAAGGTTTAGGCGGTGTTGTTCCGTCAGACGGACACATAAACGCGTTGAAATAAATAACGATTTCCTGGAATCAAAGTAGAGGTGTATTTCTGTTGAAATTTTGACAAAGATTTATTACATATTTTGTCTACTACTTGCGTACTTCGTATACAGTAGCATACGGGAAGCAAAATATGTGGGGATATAGAATGTACATAGGTTACAGATATCGTATCGGAATTATGTTTCTCAGTATGTTCAATGTTTTCTCTCTTCTAACATGTTTGAAATAATCATCACTTAACTCCACAATATTTACAACCAGTGAAACGTAATAAATGATCTGAAAGATCAGAAACAATTAACTGTTATTTACGTGCTTGCCAAAAACGGGAAAAGGTCTGAATTTTAGGCATAGGAGCTGTTTAGTCACATAATCAAAACACTTCATCATGCCTTACTTTATGGATCAAAACAAACTGAACGAAAATCTAGCATACATTGATTCACATGTTTAAAATATCTTCAATTAATTAATTAATTACAAATCAGGAAATTAAGTTTCAACGCATGTCCTAATTAACTGAATTACTCCTACTTCTTAGGTGAAACGCCTGCTCTTAACACGGTGGCAGGCAACCCGCAGCATTTCCGTGTAAGGAGCAGTAAGAGAAATGAAACATCCATGCATTATGAAACATGAAACATGCATTATGAAACATCCTAGGGGCACTGACAGTTTTTTAACCCGAATAAAAACCATGGATATACTTGTAGTATTTTTTTTTGTAATCCCACATTATAAACGACCTTTATCGTTACAAGAATGTGTTCATAAAAGCAAATCTTACCTCACAGATTATGACACGAATATTTGCCGTTTATGACATGAATACTCGCAATTGTGTTATTTCGCACAGATATCAACACTCCTGATGTCACAATAACGTGGTTTCCGAAAATTAACTTTGATTCTCTCATAAATATATAATGATCTAGCTAAGTTTATAAAATCGAGAATATGCAACTCTATACTGTTGCTTTATTGGGATGGTACAAAGTGTGTAACGGAATAAGATAGGCAACCCCCAAGGGATAAATATTATTTTATGTCGAAAATCGTTATTGATGTGTAAAAAACAGGTTTTTCGCCGGCTTGAAATAAATTGACCCTGAGTATTTCGTACAAATAAAAAACACGTTTTTTTAGCTTCTCACATATGTTTAATGTTTTTAATCCTATGAATAATGACTTAAATTATCCTTGCGATTTTGTATAAATGATAAAGATGTTTTGAGAATTTTTTCAGACATTTATATCCGATTTTGATCCTTATAATTACAAAAAAGAAGAGAAAATAGAAAAACAAATACTTTCTTCTTTCGTTTTTTAAGAATATCCAATGTTCTGACGTAGATCATGCAAAGGGCTAAATACAAATTATAGCCCTGTAAATTCTCTATGTATTTTCCCAAAATTTTAACTTTTAACATAATTTGCATCGGATAGCTCAATATAAATAAAACAGTAATTAATAGTTTCTTATTTATTTTCTTGAAATTAGGTTTTGTTTTATTAATTTCCGTAGTTTTACTGTTTCATCTTTATTACAAAAAATAAGTAATGAAAAACATAATTGTGAGAATAACATTGTAATTTGTAATTTGTATTGTAATTTTAAGGTTGAACGAAATTAAGGTTTTAACCAGGAAGTGCCCCCAATGGGTAGATTCACACCAGTGTCCGCAATGTATCTCTCAAATACAGGTGCAACCTTTTGTGACTGGGAATAATCTGAAGATCCAATTACTGAAATACATAATTTATTCAGTTTGCACACATGTTTTCCAATGTAACTAATAATGAATTTTACATTCCAAAATTCTTGTCTCAATAGTTATGGTAAGAAAGGTAAAAATTGACAATGTTCACGCAGAAAACATTAAATATATTATCCTATTAAATAATATTAAATACAATTTCCTCATGTTAGTTTGGCATCTTATAAACAAATACATATTTCGCTTTTTTACAAAAATAGTTATAAAGTTTTCGTCTTTTTCTTTTTTTGTGAGGTTCGCATTTTTTCATTTCCTTACAGACGTCTTCTGCACATTCTCTTACTATTTGATGAAAACTTGTGACAGGATATTGTAGATAAGGCAAATTATTACAATTTATGAATAAGACACTTGTCATAGACACGGCTGAAAATAATACCATGACACGTACCGCGTAAACCAGAACCTCAAAATGCACTGGTGCAATTGCATCCAATGTATATGACATATCGCGCAGTGCAGCTATCAAGTTTGAACATGCTCACAGGAATTGATTCAGCGAAAAAATAAAAATAGAAAGCCAGGCGTTCTCAGAATAGTACAATGAAGGAATACATGAAATATCGAACGACTAATGCATCGCAATAATCCAGGAACAAAAAATTCCCGTGACTTGAATCTCACAGATCTATTGTGAGAACTCCCGGGTTAACAAAGAGTTGAGTATTGCTGTTTATTTGTTGCGACAAAATGAAAGATATTCCTGAATTTATTAGAATAGAATCTGCTAAAATTGTCGAAAGTTAACAACAGAGTAAATGAAAAGAAATATATCTAAAAGAAATGTTTAAAGAGTGGAGGGAAGATAAAAAGTATTTACAGATTTGCGATAAAGTTACGTTAGTTTATTTTGCTGGGAACGTACCAATACTGAAGGTACCATTACTAAAAAACAAAAAAAGTATTATACAAAAAGAACAATTCTAACAAAAGAGAAGATCTTGAAATTTTTGAGATCAGTTTCTGAATACTTTTTGTATATATATATATATATATATATATATATATATATATATATATATATATATATATTAGTTTTTTGAGAAACCCTTCCTTCGATTAAAGTAAATTTTATAGTTAACTTATGTATCTTTCTGATATTCAGATAACTGGTTTGGCGAGTTGTAGGGGATGGTAGATCCAAACATTCGTATCATATAAAATATTGACATTGTTGGCACTGCTTAATTAATTTATATATTATTTTAAGTGTTATTCTAAACTACAACGGCCCAATAAGTCATAAAAAGTAGTAGCATATCCTTCCTCTTTACATATTTGGGAGTCCCTCTCATGAATGTCATCTGCCGTTTGCTGTATCGCTCCTCGTGCAAAATATCGGCGAAACTGCACCCACTGCGATCGGCATGTGTGCCATTTTCAAGGGTAGGGAAAATGGGCGAAGAGTTGTGAAACGGAGGAGTAGACGGACGGCAAGCGAGTGCAAGGGGAAGGTTATGGGTCGTAGATAGGGCGAAGACAAGAAATTCAGATATGTCGAGGGAGAGAGAGGGAGGGAGAGGGCGATAATGTTGGATAGGGCTAGGCCAGGAGGGGGAGAAAAAATGAGGAATAGGGCTAGGGAAACGTCCGAGATCAGAGATTCAGATGAGGGAAGATGATTAGGTGATGGTTATGTAGAGGGTTGGAACGAGGGTGACGGAGAGGTTAAGGTGAGGGTGTTGCAAGGGGTGACGACGCTTGATGGAGCTGGATGGGTTGGGTATAGAGAGGGTTAGGGAGATTTGAGGGTGGATGCAGCGACAATGACGAATAGGACGAGGGATGTGGCGAAGAAAATATATTCAGATATGGATAGATGAGAGCTAGAGGTATGGCGAGAGCGAAGTTTAGGGCGAGGGTTGGAGCGAGGGCGACGGAGACTGCGAAGGAGAGGATGAGGTGGGGGGATCAGTCGAGGGCGTTGGGTAGAGCTGGATGGGTTGAGCGAGTGTTGGGTAGAGTAAGGGTTAGGGATAGGGCGAGAGTGGATGAAGCGATGACAAATAGGGCGAGGGGTATGGCAAAGAGAAGATATTCAGCTATTGGAAGATGAGAGAGGTGGCGAGGGTGAGGGTTAGGGTTAGATCGAGGACTGGAGCGAGGGCGAGGGAGAGGACAAGGCGAGGGTGTTGGACGAGGCGAAGGCGCTGGTGAGAGCTGGTTGGGTTGAGCGAGAGTTGGGTTGAGTGAGCGCTAGGGATACGGTGGGGGTATGATCCGAAGTTAAGAGAAAGGTGGGGGAGAAGGGCGGCGTGCGGGTTCAGACGGAGCGATATCTTGCGGGGGGGTGGGGGGCAGGAATGGCAGCACGAGCGGGGCACGGCGGCAGTGTCAATATTTGCATGAGGTTCAGGCCCAGTGGCAACGCTCAGGCGAAGCGAAGGAGAACGGCGCAGAGTGATGTAGTTCCCAAGAAGTACACAAAAGCTATCTTCCATCGGGCACGAGTTTATCAAAAGAAATCGAGATCATGATAGAGAACATCTGAATGCCCTGCACAAATTGAAATATCTGACGAGAGAATTCGGTTCCGTGTGAAAAGAGATGCAAATTTAAATTATTCACGAAGGCGAAGAAAAATCCGTCAATTGTGTTATTGGAAGCGAAAGTATTTATAAATAAGTCTGAATAGATAGACTTCGTTGAAATGCACGTGTTTGTAAAAAGAAGAATTTCTTTTAAAATTATAATACCATTCCAAATTTCCATTCGTGAACCATTTCGTAAAGAAATATATTCGGAACTGTTCAGTATAAGTCGAACAATATGCAATAAGAATGTAGGGTGTCCCTATAAAGAGTAGATATAATCAAGTGAGGATCTTTGATATATAATTCGACACACGTTTCACTAAAAGAGAAAATTACTGAAATAAATTATATCTTCGTTCCAATGATTATCAGTTCGCAAGTTAAATTTTCTAGACCACCATAAACTTCGAAGCAATAATTTGATGAAGGTGCAGGAAAAAAAAATAGAATAAATCTCCGAAATGTTCGGAGTATTAAAGGACAGCAGTGAATAGTTTTACCGAAATTCTTTCGGAAATGGTATATCCATTTCGCTGATTTTTGCTACGGACTGTTATTATTGCGTTTAAAACCAATATAAACTTCGTAAGTTTATCTGTTCTTTTACAACATACAACAATTACCGAATTTAGTTTTCAAATATTCTGACTATTACAGATAATACATTGAAAATAAATGCACCTTATTTTCATCTTAGAAAAATATTAAATAAAACTATACATCATTTATTTGAAATGTAACCGGCAGTAATTCAGAAATGGTGTATGTGTCATTTTACGAATATTTAACAGTAGACAACGAGCTCACAATTCCTGTAAGGAACACAATATTTGTATTAAAAAGATAAAAAATGTTTACTCAATGCATATATTATACATATTTTATCTGAGCTCAAATATTTAAGTTTCGAGAACTGCTGATATTTTTCAAATCAGCTGAAATAAAATGCACGTTTTATAACTTGTAAATACTATTTATTCACGTGAAAAATTGCAACAGAGTCATTAAACAGCAATGATTTAGAATTTTCTCTTTTGAAAACTAAAGAACTTTTTGATGTAAACTATCAGCAGAAATCATTTGTCAAATTTTTATTACGCAGCAATATACTTTGTCTAATTTATTCGAAATAAATTAGAATACGAGATGTCTCTCTTGCCGGGGTGTGCTATGTCGACACCATCACGCCTCTGCGCAGCAAAGGAAAGTGCTGCCTTTCCCGCTTCTACCGCCCGCAGATGACGGAACCGCTGCCAGCCATGGAAACGCCCAACGCTGGCAAAGAATAGCTGAGAAATTCATGTATACATGTCGAAAGACAATCCCTCGGCATTTGCGGTGACATGCAGCACGGTGGCGCGTGCTCCGTCGATTACGCGGTGCGGCAAACGTTGTTTCTGAAGAAAATATGTCATATGTATGTCATGTGTGTGTCATATGTATATAATATGACAGTGCGCAACATCCACCTCCATTCACATTTGGTTTTGATTGATTGTTAGTGATTTAGGACGCGTCAACTACAATGATCATTAGAAACGTAAGTGTAGTGCGTGTTTTTGCTCGGGAGGTGGCGGTGGTCTTCCCGCGCCGGATGGCCATATCCGGCGCCGACCTACCGTCGGCTAACGGGGTATTCCCAAACAGATATCTCCCATCAGCGGGGCACCGCTCCAGCTGGGAACAAGTTCCGTCTCCGACCGGTCTCCCGGCATGTGTGATAATGTAGTGCATGTTAGTGTAGGTGAGTGTAAGGGGGGAGGATACGACAAGAAAGAGGAAGAAAAGATCGCGCGCGATCCATGGTCCGTTTCTTAGGGTACTGCTCTGGCATCCGCCTGGTATTGATAGAAGAAACCACGGAAATCTCCCTATCAGAGCAGCCGGTCGGTAGACTTCTGCTCCAGACAGCAACTGAATTCGACCTAGCTGAAAAGCTAGTGTTGAAAATCCTGTCGCCGTCGGGGCTCGAACCTAGGACCTCCCGGTCAGAGGTAGTGCAGTGACATCAGTGGTTGCCCTGAGCCATCTCTCCAGGTGGGATACAGCGAGAACTAACCTCTCTGTGCATAATGGAGAACGTTGCTAGGTTGTCATGTCATGCAAAACGAGAATGATCGTTGGGGAGGATATGGCGTACACGGGACCAGAGACAGAGGATGCCGAGAGTAAACGCAGGAAGCACCCAAGGCGAGTGGTGTTGGAAAAGGCAACATTACGGGCCGGGGGGGGGGAGGCGGAGATGCGAGCGACAGAGCACACACCGCGCAGTCTTTAACCCAATTTCCCAGACGACAGTCGCACTTCCGTAATTAAGGCGACAAACCACGGAGCCTAATGAGAAAACTCTCCGCTGAGAAGGCGACGCGCGGGGGGCCGGGGGGGGCGGAGCGCGTGGACTAATGACTTGCAGACGTCTGGCAGATCCAGGTGACAGATGCGTTCGTATCGGCGACGTTTGGAAGACGGTGTTTCTCAGAAAATAAAATTATCATCAAATTATGTCCCTTCATACAGAAACTTTACTGGAATTTTTCCGAACCTCTATATTCGCCATACTAAATATATAAGTTTACTGCCCACAATAAGATTCGAGCGTGACCAAGTGTGGGACACTGCTATATTTAAATGCCCCGTCATCTCTTCCGTTTCGTTTTTTTTTTGTGGATGAACTCGAAGCTTTGCCCACTATATAATTCGCATGTTTATTCCACTCCAATGTAATGACCAGATGTGATGAAGATAGGTACTGTGTCATCACCTAGCTGATATGACAGTGTGAAATGCTCAGACCCTAAAAAAAGGAACATCTTTAGTTGTCACTTTCTCGCATACTACGTATGTAGCACAGAACAAGTATTGTGACGATGCAGAAAAACAGAAATTTTTCGAGAAAAAAAATCGTTTTGTGGATTCTTATGCCAAAAAAGATTTTACGACGAAACATCAGCCGTGAGCAAAGTTAGCGGCTAATCAGAAAGTAGGATTTACAACTCAATGATTTATAGTTTTTTTTGATTCGATCGAGCTCGCGGTTTGACTATTTTGATTTTGAGGAGTTATTCTCATTGAGATTCAACGTTTTAAAAATTTTCTCAAAAATGGCTTCGATTTTTCTTTATTTTTTCATTCAGAGCAAAACGTTGCAGCTGAACTTCTGAAATTTACAAAAACTGCAAAAATTTACAACTTTTTCGACGTCTTTCTACAAGTATATTATTTAAGACAGAATATTTTTCTTAACAAACCCGTTCTTCAAAATTTTATCTTTAAATAGACCAAGCTTAATTATTAAAAAATATAAGTTTTTTGTGTAATTTTGCGTGAAATAAAGGCAAATTAAAAATGATTTTGTTTTCTACGACGGCTTCAATTTTTTTCGTTTCTTAAATTGTGCAAAGTACACTTATAAAAATAACACAGGTCCGTTTTTCCTTGAACTCTCAATTTTCCAAAATTTCAAAAGTTAAAATTAATCCCACAAAGTATGTTCTGGTGTAACATATCTAGTTTTCTTTTATTTATTGCCGTTTTTTAGAGTTCACCCAAACATAAATTATGTTTAAATCGTGCTGTAATTACGTCATATAATGTTGTCCCAATATTTCCCTATACAATTCACGAAGGGAGATTTGATTTATTGACGTTAAAAACTTTACTTTGGGAACAAATCATTTGTGAAAATAAACATGTGTATGACACTAAGAGACTCCGGAAATGTTCCCCCGAAAACTGTTATCCAATTCGAGGTTTCCCTTTCTCTCGCAAAGAGTTTCACTTATTCGTTATTTCTCAGTAATTGCCCGCCTATCTAATTTAATATGATAAAAAAAGTGGTTAAGGAGGACAGCAAACTAGTTCGGAAGAACACACTATTCTCATTATACCAACACGACCGCCTTCAGTGAGATGTAATTCAAATTCCTCATGACATTACATTAGGTATTCATGTTATAATTGTTATACCGATAAAATATACCTGTACTTTTCCCTAATTTACAGAGATTCTTTTTAAACTGTAATATTTGTATTACTTCCACCCCCTGCGCTTTGGGCTAAAACAGCTCTCGTGTGCTCTTGGTGTAACCGATTACACCTGGAGAGAGCGGAGGAAGGGCGTCGGTTAAGCGGGAGGGCGCGGCAAACGCGCAGTCAAACGCAGGGCAAACCGCGGGGCGACGCCGCAGGCGCGGTGGCGTGGGGTGGGGGGCGGGGTGCGTGGGGGGGGCGTGGCGGCGGACGCAGGTGCAACGGGCGCCGGCGCGTGACGGTTTGCCGATACCGCGAGGCTGCGGACAGATGCCGCCAACGTGGGCGACGCCGCCCCGGCCAGCTCCCATCGCCCTCGCTCCTCGCCCCACTCCCCTCCCCCCTTCCCCACGCCCCTCACCCCTCGCACCACACCATGCCCCTCGCTCCTCGCCCCACACCCAACGCCCATCGCTCCTCGCACCACACCCATCGCCCCTCGCCCCTCGCTCCTCGCCCATCACTCCTCGTCCGTCGCTCCACACCCATCGCCCATCTCTCCTCGCCTCACTCCCTTCTCCCCTCCCCCACGCCCCTCGCACCATGCCTCTCGCTCCTCGCCCCCACCCGCCCCCTCACCCCTCGCCCATCGCTCTTCACTCCACTCCCCTCCCCCTTTAGCCCCCCGCCCCACGCACCACACCCATCGCCCATCACTCCTCGCCCGTCGCCCCACACCCATCGCCCATCTCTCCTCGCTCCACACCCATCGCCCCTCGCCCCTCGCCACTCGCCACTCCTCGCCACTCGCCACTCGCCACTCGCCACTCGCCACTCGCCACTCGCCACTCGCCCATCGCTCCTTGCCCCACTCCCCTCCCCCTTGCCCCACGCACCATGCCTATCTCCCCGCCATTCCGCGGCCTCGCGCCCGCCGCGTTTCAGCGCCTCGCGGCGGTTTGGACGGACACCGGAAGGATAGACTAATTGATTATTTTATGATTACCCAGCGCGTCAACCTGTTTTGGTCATTTGTCTCGTAAAGGTTGGATGTGTTCTGTTTCGAGATGTGGCGGTTTTTTAGACCATTCTCCAATGTGAGATCCGGCGCTGATCCACATGCGCGATATCCCTGACCAGGGATCTCCCCGAGCGAGGCACGCCCCTCGTGGAAGAAGCTCTAAGCTTCCGATTGGTCCCTTGCTCCCGTATATCTCGGCGCTTCGTGGCGGTTTGCACGGACACCCGAAGGACTGACTGAGTAATTATTTTGGGTTTTCCGAGCGCCTCAACCGCTATGGTCATGAGTCTCGTATGTGCTGGGTGTGTTTGGTCTGGAGGTGTAGGTTTTTCCACGCTCAATGTAAAATCCGGCGCCTAACCACAAGCGGGATTTCCTCGACCAGGGATCTACCCCGAGACACGCCCCTGGAACAAGCTATAAGTTTCTGACTGACTCTCAGCATGTAGGTATTGTAGTACATGAAAGTAAGTGGATATGGTGTGGTGTGTTTATAAAGGGGGCGAAAATACCTTACGCGGTCCATATCCCGTTTATTAAGGTATTGCTTCTGCATTCGGCTGCTATTGATTGGAGAAACTGCGGAAAACTACCGATCAGGGCAGCCCGTCGCTAGAATTCTCTTTAAACAGCATCAAAATTCCATCTAGCTATCTACAAAAAATGGAGGTCGGAGGGAGATAGTTACACGTTAAGTGTTAAGGCACATCATTATAAAGTAAGCATGATCTGTTCTAAGCGACTGTTGGTAAAATTAAATGAAAATGAGGCTATGAGCGCTAGATAGAAACGTACTAATGTGAGATCTGAAAAAAACTGTTTCTCGACCTGGCTTCAAATAGTCGAAGATTGCATATAAGATCATCATAATGCAATTGTAGAAGCATTAATCACAACAAAATAATTATAATAAGATTGATTGTGATTTCCATGTCAACTATTAGGGTCATTAGTCCCGTAGGTATAGTGCATACTTTTTCTCAGATGGCGGAGGTCTTCCTCCGCTGGATGGCGAGATTCGGCGCCGATCTACCATCGGCTAGCGGGTTTTTCCACAAACAGGTATATCCTACCAGCAGGGCACAGCCCCAGCCGTCCCAAGCTCTAAGCCCCCGACCGGTCTTCCGGTATGTGAGAGAGTGGACTGCATGTTAGTGTAAGTGTAAAGGGAGAGGATAGGAGAAGGAAGAGGTAGAAAGAATTGCGCGTGGTTCGTGGCCCATTGGCTAGGGTACTGCTCCGGCATTTGCCTGGTGTTGATCGGAGAAACCATAGAAAACTACCAATCAGAGGGGCCGGATCTCCCGGTAAAATAAATATGATGCGACTTCGTCTAAGATTCCGAGCTTTAAAATAAATCGAATTGCGGATTTTTGTATTTTCACATAACGCGCACTATTGTTTACAGGATACTTGTTTTATGACCATCACACCACTACAATTTGCTGCAGCGTAGTTTCTTCTTCTTTAGAAATGCCATTTTCCTCAAAACTCTTCTTGTGGTAGCAGTTGCCATACACTCAATTTTCCTTCGCATTTGTCCCGTCCTGATAGTCGTGTCTTAACTTATTTTTTTATTAAAGAGCAATTAGTATTCCTAATAGCGGAGTAGCTTTTTTGGAGAGCGACAAGTAATCTATGTTTCACTCAGCACTGCTTTAAAATAACAAAGAACCATCTTTATTACTGCAACGCATGTCAAGCGTCTACATTTACATTTATCTGTTTAATTACTAAACAAATGTCAATGAATAACGCTAAAGATTGGAAGGCGTCATCAACGCTATATAATGTATTTTATGATGAATGAATCAAAGAGACACCTGCCATATTATAGATTTTTGTTATATAAAATAAAATTTTTATAACCATCACAAACTGTGTTATTGAGGAAAGCTGAGAATATCATAACACAGCTTCGTTTTTTAACATTTTTTATTGTCTAAGAAAAATAATAACAAATTGGAAAAGCAATTTTTTAGCATTTTGCAATCAAAAATATATTTAAAATATTCGAATATTGATTGAGATTTACTACACGAAATATCCTTCCGTAATGCGACAATATGTTTAATTAGGACAAACAGTTGTTTTGACAATGTGTAATATACAGATGTATTCAAAGTATTTATACAAAAACGTGTTTTAAAAATGTAAAGAATTATGAGGTTCAAAAATATGAAGAAATTTATTTTTTCTAGGTGCCAAATCTTAAGAAAACGTCAAAAAAGTGTAGTGTCGAAGGATTATCATTATCGCTCCAACCCCTTTATCAGCTTTGTGAACTGTCGTTAACAACCGTTCGGAGGAGCAGTCGGGCATATTCTCCCTCAATCTGAATGACAATCGTGTTTTAGATATTTCCATTTGCAGTGTTGCAACCATGCAGTCGTGTAAGCGCGGTGCGGTTAGCGGTGAATTTGAGCAAGCGAACAAATTCATAGCGATTCAATGTGATCTGCCTTTACTACCTGTAACCCGATAAAATATATTACACACCAGTTACGTAAGTATTGCGTTGCAGAGATTAACCGACTTGCCATCAAATAGTTAGTATCTGCTTTGGCTATATTTTACTTTATGTTTATTAATAATATGTAATTTACCATTATTTGAAATTAATCATGCAAAATATTGTGTTCTCGATTTATTGAGAATATCTGTTTAATTTACTGAAAAATAATTATTTTTTCGTTGCAATATTACAAGTCATGACACGTCAATAATAAATAATCAAATGAAATGCTCTAATGACAGTATTGCATTTCATGTGAATAATGTGAACTCATTTCAACAAGCTGCGTCTCTATTCTCAATATTTACGGACTAACGGAAGAAAAATAATATTCAATCTGCCTCTTAAATTGCGAAAAAATGTTAGTTAGTATAAACTTCTCACTACTCAAAAAAGAGCACCCCAATTAAAGAACATTATCTTGATATTATACATCATTATTTTTTGAGTTCGTGTCTCAAAATCTAATTTGCGAAATTCATATAACTTAGAATTCCTAGATAGACAAGTGTAGTGCATTCGTTCGCGCCGCAAATTTTGCCCATTTATAACAAGCTCTAAGAACAATTTGAATTGTGCGGTATTGTGTATGTTGGGAAACACCAATCAGAAGTCAATATTAATATCCTTGAAAATAGCCATAATATAGTCAATTGTTATCATTCTCCACAGTTGCATTATGCTGATTGGGAGATCCATTGGATATGAGGGTATCAAATGGCAACGATTGCGCTACTTCAAAGATTTAAAAATAAATTAACTAATGGTATTTGTAAACTTTATTAATTTAGCAAGTTGGATTATTTTGTCAGTTATTATTTGATTATTATTGATATTTTTATTGCTATTATTATTGTGTTATTTACTATTAAAAGCGTTCCTGTACTAAATATATAATTATATTCAAAGTAGTATTGTATTGAAGCGTTGTGCATTGTAGTGCAGTATAGAAGTAAAAAGAGAAGTGAATTTCAAATGTGAAGTGTAATTAAAAAGTCGTGTAGTCTTGTATTTAATAGTTTAAAATAACTGTGCAGGTCATCTATAAAATGTAGTTAGTGCTATTATTGCTAGCATATTATTATTATTATTATTATTATTATTATTATTATTATTATTATTATTATTACTATGTCTTTAAATAATATAAAGTTACATTGTTAAGTAATTTAAAGTTAATATTTGTAATATGTAAATTGTAGTGTTCAGCCACCAGGTTGTATATACCTACCTGCAGAATAATAAATATCTATCTATCTACTCTCAGCAACAATTAAATTACTTTTGCTGTGCTGTCGCTGATATTTCTCATTTTAACAAAGTAGAAACAAAGACGTATTTGTTTCTTAATTGCAATCACATAGTTTCCGTTGATAAAGAATACAGTTCTGTAGTAAAGAAGAACGCACAAATTACAGAACGGCGTCTTGTCGCTTTAACCTCGCGCTCGTTTCCGATTAATCGTTTCACAGCGTCGCCCAAATCGGTTGCGGGGTGAGTGCAGCGTCAAAGGGAGGGCTTTCCATTAGGCGCTGAGGGGAATATTTCCTCGAGTCAAACATCCACATTTGACCTCGTGGTGTATTGAGAATGTACCATTTCGTATCCCCCCACAACACTTCAAACAAGAGATCGATCAGAGTATCAACTGACGTCACTGCAGTTCCTCTGACCGGGAGATTTTAGGATTCGAGAATCGTCGGTGACAGAATTTTCAATCCTGGCTAGAGAAATGCGTCAAATTCAATCGCTTTCTAGAGGACAATTCAAACAGCGGTCTGTTCTTATCAGTAGTTTTCCGTGGTTTTTCCATTCAACGACAGAGCAGTACCCTAACAAACCTGCACCGGACCTAGCTCAATCGTTTCTTCCTCTTACCTGTCCTGTTCTCACCTCTTACTTGTACTCGCACTTACATGCACTACACTATATGTCGGAAGCTTAGAGTCTGTCCTGGCTGGACCGGTGCCCCGCTAGTGGTGAAACACTACATGAGAAAAATCCTGTAGTCCAACGAGAGGTCAGCGCCAGACCTCACCATCTAGCGGGGAAGGAAGACAGCCACCACTAGCAATAAAAATACACTGACGAGACACAATCGTGACAGTTGACGCCCTCCGACAAAAACGAAATAATAAATCAGTCAATTTAGATGAGTGTTAGGCGGGCGTCCTAGTAGAAACGACGCTTAATACGCCCTTTGGCCCCGCGCGCGGAGGATCGCGACTATTCGCCCGGCGCGCGGGGCGTCGGCGCCAAATGGATTAATCTCTAAGCCGTCCACGTAACTTGGCAATCGGACGGCGCCGCTCGCATCCACGTTTTTCCATTTGCGAAGCGACGGCGGCGGTGTTGGAAATGGGAGACTGGGGTGGAGAGGCAGGCACGCGATCTTCACTTTTTCGACGAGGCCGCTCGCGGACGCCCCGAGCGGAGAACGGTCGAAGCTTGCAAGAGGAGATGAAATTAGGAACCGCTATTCTTTCTCTAGTGTGATGCCCCTCCTGTGAAGGTGTTATTTGGTATCTGATAGTAGCCTAATCGTTCATGTTGGAGGTTGTAACGTTACGCGGAGTAATCGAAGTACCCAGAAACGTTAATTAGAGGTAGAAAGAATAACAAATACCAACAAAAAGTTGCAATATCTTCAATGCACAATAATGCTAATTACATGATCAGGGAACATTAAAAATGAGTAATCACAATCTAGCGCTAACATTTCGGAACAAAGGAGACAACTATCAATAACTGAAAAATAAACTGCAGTTTTTAATTCGAAGTCGCCTCTGTACTGTGCTTGAAAGATGAGTTTTACTTTAACGGGTTTTCTGTACAGGTGACACAACAACAACAACAACAACAACAACAATAATAATAATAATAATAATAATAATAATAATAATAATAGTAGTCAGAAACGCATTAAATACAAGAGTTTTTAAACGGTGATAAGTGGGATATAGGGCGTAAAGAAACAAGACGTACCGACAGTTATCGGAGTTCTAGGATAGTTTCACAAAATGTATGCACGAACTTGTCTAATCTTCCACATTATTCAGAAGACTGACAAGTTCAATAATAGTTAATCATGAGCGCTATTGAGAACCATCCTTTAATTTTCGCGAAGTGCTGTAGAGGCACCCACAATTACTGCTCCTTCGGAAGCTGGTTGCAACGAAGACCGATCTAACATCATTAGTCGTGGATGAAGTGGAAAATATTAATATTAAATAATGGTTAAACATTGGCTTTAATTTATAAAAAATCATCGTTAGAAGAGAGGGGAGAATTATGGTATCATTTTGAGCACGAGTCGTCAGTCCATTCAAGAGATGCCTGAAAATTTATTTATAAAACTGTGGTTTGTAATGATATGTAATACTCTTATCACATCTAAATCAGTCCTATAAATGAAGTCAGTAACACCGTGATAACTCGTTGATAATACATCTAAATAAAATTACAATTATTTACTACTTCTATTTTAACTCTGGTCATTCTTCGAATGTTCTATAACCTGTAATTTATTACAGGTTAGACAGTTATAATACGGAATTATTTTACGTGAGATATTGATGCTTTGCACTGGTAGGAACGAAGGGTACGGGGTTTGTATATACCAGTAGTATGGAAATAGGAGGAATTTTAAAACCCAAAATTTTATGAGCGTTTGTTAACTCTTTTCAGACGTTTGTTCATGAATTGCAAAAATTACACTTTTGAAGAAGTGTAACAGATAAATAAGACTGCCACAAAAGGGAATGATTGAAAAATGACACATTAAAACTAGGCCACGGGTGAGCTCTGCCTTCCCCGTTGGCCAACGCTGTTTTTACGAGATATCGACCAACAATAGAATTTTGAGAATCTAATGAAGACTGTTTTTATGGCAATGCACACGGTGTACACACACCTTCATTTACAACAATTAATTAGACATTGCAATGAAAAGAAGAGTTAATAAATAACCTATTTAAATTGTATATAAAGTTAACGAATTGATCAGAGAAAATGTATTCTTAAAACTATCTTTCTGAAAATATTTACTTTCAGTTTCTTGGATTGACAATAATATACTTATTTTTAAAACAGAAAAAAAAGAATTCTAAAATGGTCATTCAACAATGACTAATCATCTTTCATTCTCGTATTTGCCTTTTTGGCTCTTTCATTATCTAATGTTGATAAACTGAGATATGCAATCTGCGTTCGAGTTGATGACTATACATAATATCCGATGTACTGTAACCTCTCCTCAGGTTGTCTATTAAATATTCATGGATTTGGGGCTCTTTATCAATGAAGATTTTGAAAAAACAAGCACAAAGTCATAGTCACAGAACATTTATAATTGGACGTTTTCTTTAACATTTACCACAATACAGAATGTCAATCCACAAACAATGATAAAAAACACACAAACCTTACACAATAAAAAAACACTTATCCCCAAAACAACACAAACAAGTTTCACTCAAATTTAAACAAAGTTTTGTTTGCTTCTGGAGACATTCATTTGTCCATTTGCTAGTTTCTTTATGACTAAAGCAAGAATTGAACACTAGCACTAATCAGATTTCAAAAGAAAATAAAGAATGATATGATAGTAAAGTAATATTCCCTCAATATTATCACATTCCTAATTGCTCTAATAAACTGGTGTATAAGTATAAAAATACAAACTGAATTATTATTTTCTTTAGGTACAGAACTGATTGCAGGTTATTTTTCTTATACGACATAAAAATACATCCCACCTTGAAGATCTAAATGGAACAAGTGAATGCCTCTACAAAATACTGTTCTGTTTCAATGTTAACAACACAAAGACTTTTAAATCAGAAAATAAACTCCACATGACAAACACATGTAATCCCCTCTGAGATCAATATGAACACATTCTTGAAAATTTACAAGTGTTTAAATGTTAGGCTGACATACATATAGAAATGTAACCCATTATGACTCTTGTCATATTAAACTTTTACATAATCAGTATAATAGGATAAATGATCTAGTCTTGCACTCTTTAAGAGAATTATACAAGTAAAGATGAAGCATAAATATGAATGTCTCATTCCATAATACTCTGAATTTTACTCAATGCCTAATTTGCAATACTTAATAGTTACATAGTAAATACAATAACATTCTTTAATACTCTCGTTTTGTTCAGAAGGAACTGTGATTCGTTACGCACACTACTACAGACCACATGTTCCACGTGCCATTGCACAAGCGGAAACAGTTTGTAAATGTTAACCTCTATTTACAAAACTTCTTGCAATCTGTCTTCTTTTAAACGAGTCTATTGAATGTTTATGATACTATTTAACAGAAACTGTATTTTCTAACA
Source organism: Teleogryllus occipitalis (assembly GCA_011170035.1). Lineage (NCBI taxonomy): Eukaryota > Metazoa > Arthropoda > Insecta > Orthoptera > Gryllidae > Teleogryllus > Teleogryllus occipitalis. The sequence continues at coordinate 9,380 of BLKR01005633.1, read as the reverse complement.
GAATGCATTCTATCCACCGAAGCACTGATCACAATCTATACTGTATTAACAAAATGTAGAGTATTATTACCTTTTTTTCTTAAGATAACCTCTTTCTACGTCGTCTCAAATACAAGACCGTTTCACTCTCGCCTTCCTGCCTAGTGACGTCTCAACGGACGGTTGGGGAGAACCCCCTCCCTACCTCCGATACACCCCTCCTTCATGGAATAAACTGGTGTCGTCATAGCGGCAGCGGCGGCGCGAAATTCGTTTGTTGAACATTCGAATGGTCACACTACAACACTTTTTCGAGTCACGTTTCCATGCTACGAGTCGATCACAAAGGAGATTGGTGGGCCCGGCGGCCGAGATCGCTAAGACAGTTGTGTCGTAGTGATCTCGGACCGAAGGGTCGCGGATTCGAGTCCCACCTCGGACATGGTTGTATTTGTGTTCGTCCTTTCACCCCCACCATTTCGTTTCACCTTCATAGTTACCATAACGTTAATGCCAATAGTGGTCGCTAATGACCTAGATGTTAATGCAACCTTAAATAACAGAAAGATTGGTGCGCGGCATTATTTGCTACTTTCCAGTTTTCTTCTCATTTCCCCTTGCGTCGCTCCACAACTTCTGACCGGAGGGCCGTACATTTTTGGTTCCGACGTAAAGCACTCTCGGCCAAGTATCCACTCATTCCTCACTCCTCACTCGGGCCCAGGCGTCCAATGCGTTCGCGGCCCCCGGCGTCTCCTCAGGCTCCGATAACCGACTCCTTGAGATGACAAACCGCCATTTAGCGCTCCCTCCTTTATCCTGAGCTCTCGCCGATACGTCACTCGCATGTTGCAGCGGCTTGTGTGATTCTACTTTCCTGGCTCATGGTTATCACTTTACTACCAGCATTTACTTCGTCTTTACACATCGCGTTTTTGTCATGATCACTTTTGATTGACTGATTTTTTCATGTTTCCGGGCGCGTCAACTGCTTTGGTCATTAGTTCCGTTAGTGTAATGCATGTTTTTTCTCGGGAGATGGCTGTAATCTTCCCCCACTGGATGGCGAGATCCGGCGCCGATCTACCGTCGGCTAGTGGGGCTTCCCCCTAACCAGGACTCTCCCACCAGCGGGGCACCGCCCCAGTCGGGACAAGCTCTCAGCTCCCGACCGGTCTCCCGGGATATGTGGTAGTGTAGTGCATGTTAGTGTAAGTGTGTGTGTGTGTGCAATGGGAGAGGATAGGACAAGGAATGGGAAGGATAGATCGCGCGCGGTCCGTGGCCCGTTTGATAGGGTACTGCTCCGGCATTCGCCTGGTGTTGATCGGAGAAACCACGGAAAACTACCGATCAGAGCAGCCGGCCGTTAGAATTCTCCTCCGGGCAGCGACTGAATTGGACCTAGCTGAAAATCTAGTGTCGAAAATCCTGCCGCCGTGGGGAGTGGGAACCTAGGACCTCCCGGTCAGAGGCGCTGCAGTGACATCAGTTGATGCACTGAGCTACCGCTACTGAGCTACAACGTCCCACCATCATACATGTCATATCACCACTTCTCCGTCATCAATAACTTGAACATGTGCCTCCACTAGCACATGCGTAGATAACGTGGTGTGATATTAATTGAATTGAATTAGGTGCCTTATTTTACGTGGCGAGACTCAGGCGTGGGCCTGCTCTACCGTCTGACCACGCAAATTTCACTACGCTCCTTTCACCAACCATGGGAGAAAGAAGGTATTACTTAGACGAAACAGGCGATTTGAATTTAGCTCAGAGGCGTCATTTAGGCTTGAGGATCTTTTACATGCAGTAAAATATACTGACATGGGACAGCCGGCTTTACTTCCCCTCCGAAGGAAGGCGTACGAAGTTTTTCGCCCTTAAAAATCCACGGCTTCGATCGGGTTCGAACCCGCAAACTTTGGATATAACAGTCCGATACTAACCGTTACACCATCGCCGCCGCCGCGATATTACAGAAACTCTTACTAAAATCCGAAAGGTAATTAGAAATTTAATATCCGTTTTGCTTCCACTTTGTAGGTACAAACGAATTGCATGTACTGATGTGCTACAGGTTTAATGTGGTAACATTTCTGCCGCAATTTAGAAAACGTATTGCCGACATTAAGTTCAACGAGGGTATATTATGGAACTCGGAAAGAAAGAAGTAGGAAATGAAAAATCCAGAACATGAGGACTGACTTGGTTCAGGATCCGCTGCAGTGTGAAGATGGTGTTGCTCCCCGTGAGCAAACATAATCCTCCTTGCAACCAGGCTCGCATACAATCTAGCGAGCGAGATGAGGGCACGAAAAGCAAACAGGTGCTGTCGTGTGGGCGGACAATCACTGCAGGCAATCAGGTGGGCGATTGGGGGTCGAATGCTTTGAATTATTAAGCGTCTGTGTTGAAAGCGTTGCAAGACTTTTTAAAGAAAGACAGAAAACATTCCGAATTTGAACACAATCAAAATTAACGAATTTTTATTTTATTTATCATATGTTATTTGATAAATAAATATTAGTTTATTGAAAATATGGAACAGCATCGTTAAAATTAACAAGAACCAAAATAAACTCTGGATATTGATTATTGTAATAATGCAATTAACGTTGAATACATTTTACAATGAAACGGTTATCATCACTCCACAAAGGTGACTTCACTTGTTTTCAATATTCATCTATAACACCCATTGTCTCAGTCAACTGTCCCTCTCGAGAGCATTCTGACGCCTTAAATTAAATTGTGTCCAGACCTCACACTTTTCTCCGACTTACACTATCTCTTTCTCTGTAAACCACTAAGATCAGTCAGTGACAAACGCATTAACCACTCCTGATACGACATCACACGCATTCTTGTCGTCCACAAGCAATTCGCCACCATAATTCCACTTCCTTCATTCCGATCTCTCAGTCACCCGCTCTCATTCACGCTAATTTCCTTCAAATAGACCCACGTAAGCGACAAACCTTCCTACCACTTGACCTCCCATTTGCCCTTGTCAATCTCCGCATTGCTTCGAGGCCATGCACGCCATCTCCTGCATATTCTGCGTCCCCGACGCCGTCTCCCCGCTGGACGCGCCGCGGGCCGTCGCTCCGAGGTCGTCATCGGGCACCATCCATCACGCGGCTCGTCCATCACCCCCCTCGCCCCCACCCGCGCTGCGCTGCGCTTGGCAGCGCCGACCCCCGCTTCCCGCCCCCCGCCACCCCACGAGCCGCTTCTTGCGTCGGCGAGGGCGCCCTCAGACGCGGCCCTCCCCGCCACCCTCCAGGACACGCCCACGTCCCCGCCCCTGCCGCGCCACCGACCCCTCCTCCGCCACGCAACTTCCACTTCTTCGACACACATGCGGTTCCGCCGCGCCTCCGTCTCCTTCACCATGTAAACTCACCTACTCACGAGTCAACTGTCCCCGCCTCCGACAGGCAACCATCCCTGCCTCCGACAGGCAACCGACCCCGCCTTCGAAAGGCAACCGTCCCCGCCTCCGACAGGCAACCGTCCCCGCCTCAGACTGTCAACCGTCCCCACTTCCAACACACACTTGACCACTCCTCCCCAACCCTGCCTCCGTCCTGGCCGGGACTCCATCCCCTCCTCTGCTACGAAATCTTTCCTCTTCCCACAGGCAACCGCCCCCCCCCCTCCGTCACGCAACCATCCCGTCGTCCACCTTCCAAACATCCACTCCGCCGACACGTCCCCGACCTCTCCACCGCCACGAAACCGCGCCTCCATCCCCGCCTTCGCAATGCAACCGTCCCCTCCACTGCTACACAACCGCACTTTCGTCCGCCCCTCCTTCCCCGCCGCTCATCCGTCCCCGACGCCCCTCCGTCCCCGCCCCACCACCGTCCCCACCCCACCACCGGCCCCGCTCCACCTCCGCCGTCACCGCATCCTGAGTACATTTCACACTACACTTTCCGTTGTTTCTTCTCTCATCCCGCCACTAGTTCGGACATTTCTTCGCGCCTCTCCTCTCATGTGCCTGTGCTTCCGTTCCTGATCCACTCCCCACTCCCCACCACCACCACCACCACCACCACCCTGTGGGTCCTCGGGGAATTGCTTCTTGCCTCCCCAAGTGCTCAGAGGTTGCCCGTTGGGTCGGCAGTGGCGGAGGCAGCGCGGGGACCGCTGACAAAAAGTGTTTGGACGGAAATTGAAGCCTTGTGACGAGGAGTTGGTAACAAGCTTCGACATTTTTCGTGCCCCAAGGCCGTACGCTCTCTGGAGTGAAGGAGTGCTTCACGAAGTGAAACCGTCGTCTCGGACAACGGGGAACAGTTGTCTTCCAGGTACCTCAGCAGCCACATATTTGTTTCGAGAAAACAAAACTTAAACATTCGGAAACACCTGGAACACTTTTACACGATTTTTAAGACGTTATGGGAGTATATTTAAGGACAAATTTATAAAACAAATTGCGGTATTAGGACGAATTGTTTAAAACCTAAGAAGTTATTCATTGTGAAAATAAATCAATATAGCCTCCTCCTGGATAGAAACAATTATGAATACGTTATCGGGCGAAAACAAAATTTCAGAATATTAACGAGAAAAGTGCTTTTTTTAATCATTTGAACACAATAGGGTTTTCAAAATGTCTTTCGCGAAAATTGCATCATGCATTTGCTAGTATTTCAGAATCCCCAAATTCCAAGAGTCAAAAAATGTTGAATCAGCGTGAATATCAGGGATTGCTCTGCTCACCGTACTGTATTTGTATATTTTTCAATATCAAAGACAAATTGTCTATATGCGAATGAATTGACTGGAGGAAACGAATAATCTTGGTTACCGGCCTCTGGATTCTCACTCAGGCAGCCATCAATTTGGATCCAGCCATTTAGCTGATGTTGAAAATCAGCGCATCGTTGAGATTTGAAAGTATAACCGCCAGGATTACGAACCTCCAGTGACTTAAGTTATCGGAAATACGAATACAGTGGACGCCACTTATTGTTAATACTTCGGGCCACCAATAAGATCACACTAATCGATTGATAGCAATAGACGAAACATTGTAATTGGTGGATTATCAAGTGAAGAAAACAGTTTCTGGTTTTGCAACATCTGCTGATATTCCAGCAATGTAAATCTTGTGCTCATTATACGTCTGGGAACACCACGTCACAAAACTTTGTAATTCCTCTCTAACTTCCGCCGTTGTTGAAGTTATTAATATTCAACACGTTACTTATATGTTAAACCGCCTAAAACTTCAACACGGCGGACCTTAGGAAGGGACATAATATGACGTCTTCTGTCAGACCAGTAGATCTAGTGATGTTTTCATCCTCAGCCATCAATTCCCGAAATTTGTGTTTAGCCGTATTTGTTGGTCCAGTTGGTCTTTCGCAAGTCACGACCCATGAGGGCTCAGAACTCTGTAACTGAAATGTGTTTTAAAGTAATGACCACATAAAAATAATTCTAATCAAAATAAAGGACGTTTCCTTAATAATGTAATATCAGACCATGCGGGATATCATATTAATAACACGAGGTTACATAATGGCACAAACTTTCTCGTACCAATTTTTTTAAATTTCCCTGGTGTGGTCTGGCTTTAAGGTCTTGCTCCATTCTCTGACCAGATGCTATCTATCGTCGCCCGAAGTACATTTTTTGACATTTTTTCAACTTTCTGCTTCTTTAAAAGTACAACCGAAATATACCTTCAAGAATATTAAAGAAGTGTAAAACCTCAGCCTAAATAAAAATTTTCATTGGAAAATTTGAAGAGGTTTTTAAGAAAATGGCGATTAAGCATTACTGTAAATGCCACATTTGAAGCTATTTTTAACAGGAATCTATTGAGTTTTTGAAAAACTTCTTTTAAAATCATTTGAAGCACATCCACTCACAAATATAATAATAGATACAAATCCATGGTAATGTTCATATACCGGCGTGGGAGATACTTCAAAAAAGTTACATTTGTGTAACTTTTGAAAAAACAAAAGAATACACCAAAATGAACTTTACGTCATATTAAACAGTGCAAAGAGCATCATCCATTGAGAAAAATTGAAGAAAAAATTTGAAGAAAAAATTTGAAGAAAAAATTTAAAGAAAAAATTTAAAGAAAAAATTTGAAGAAAAAATTTAAAGAAAAAATTTGAAGAAAAAAATCTTGCAATATGTTTCGCAATTTTTGTTCGTGCGATGTGGTAAAGTGGAGTCATGTGAGCGGGTGTGGTCACTTCCCTCCTCCCCGCGCCCGCAGAGTGCTCCTTCGCCGCACTCGGATATGACGCCAGCGTCACAACACGAGGAAAGAAGGCAACTCACTTGCCAAGCATCACGGCGGTGATGAACTAGGGAGACTTGACGGTTCCTCACATTCGCAATACACGAATTTGATCCGTTCTGTTATGTGTTTAGGATACGGGCAGCGTACGTAACTAGAATTCCGCTGTTGAAATGTATCACTAAGAATTTCCTATAACCGTATATTTAGAATGGACATTCTTTAGAATGGGGTCATTGGTTTAATCAGGACTTAGTGGTCGTCTGAGAGTTTTCCGTTAAAAAAGTGGGTATGCCTCTAAATTAATTTAATAAGGAAAATACCAATTCATAACACCACGCGTAGTACATTTAATATTGTAGTAATGTTTTCTTCAATGTTGAGAGTCCAACAATAAGATGACATAATTATGCTCCAAATTGTTGCATGTCCCCAATTTCGAGTTCATAAAATATTTTTGTCAATTAATAGGAAACGTGTGATTGTAATTGTAAAAGACGAGTTATTTTCTGCTCTGTGAGTGTGCCGTTTTACTGTTCATGCCCAAAGAGAGTGCTGTACACAAAAATGTATTGAGAATTCCTCCGTTGATCATACCCTAAGTGTAAGTGACATAATCCTGTGCAGGGAACATTTTTGTACACATCTTCGCACTACTCCAGACCGAGAAATGGAGGGCACTTCTTATCTCAGAGTCGTCAAGTAGGAAGAGGCAATAGTACTAGGAAAAGGGTAGATTTTAGAATTTAGTTCCGAGGCATCATTAACCTCGTCGTTATTTTCCATTGTGTAACTCTACAACAAGAGACAACCGGCTTTATTTTTCTTCACTGTGAAGGCCTATGTCATACTGTTCGGGTTCAAACCCGAGAACTCTAGTAGGAGAAAAGATGCTAAACGTTACCCCACTGAAGACATCCTCTATAAAGAGTGATTAAAAATTGCAAGAGTGATTCAATATTCTTGCAAAGAGAAATATTTAAATCGTCACCGTTTTAAAACGACCGAAGAATTCTGGCAATAAACAGTGTCAGAGGATTATGATATACTTGCACATTAGAATGCATTGCCCACATTAGCTTACTGGAATCTTGTTTTCGCACGATAACGTATGCATAAAGTACAGCATGTGAGACGTCAGGCACCAAGTGGTCGGATGGAAATATGGAACAGTGTGTCGCGCAGTCGAAATGCCAAGCACTCACTTTCCCCGTTTCCTAAGTGTCATATCTTTAGTAGGACTTATTTTTAGCACTTCATTTTTCCTCAGTGACATGAATACGTTTACGATTATTCAAGATCAGAATACAAAACGACATACCATATGTATTGCTGCTGGCTTTCAAAAGTTGGAGCACAATTTTCAAGCGTCCTGTACCGCAGGATCAAACTAGTTTTGGCAGGCGCAGAGCTCTCGATACACTGTGGACTTACTGATTCAATTTCGGGCCCGGCCGGTGTTAAACTCATCTCTGGAAGCCACGTTGATCTTCTTAACTTCTTAACTCACAAGAACGGTTTTAAAGGATAAGTCGAGTAAAAAAAGGAACTTTTCCGATTTGTGATTTGTCTAAAATAGAAGAACTTTGACCAAAAAGAAAGAATGTTCTTGGACTGCATGATTTCTCTTAGAGTACGTAGGTAGTTTCATTCTAATAATTCTTATAAATAATTTAAATGTGTAATGAATGTTATACTATTTCCATCCTAGCATACGTGAAGATTTACAAAAAAAAAATAGAAATTTATAATATCAGCAACCAATTTGTACGTATTCATATGGCAGGATATTTGCATTACGAAACACATTCGTAACAATGAATATGTCTACAGAATATGTAACTACAGAATGTCAAGTTGAAAATGCAAAATACCTAAATGTATCACTAAAAATCAAATTGGGATTATCAAATATGTAATTTCACTTTCTGAACCAGCGGTAAAAGTATGCATTAAACTGAAATTCACAATCCCAAACGAAGACTATCATGATTCATGCAACACCTGTGAAGGAGTGCGGCAACGAGAAGATCGCATTCCTCCAGATCTGCACACTACCTTCTTCCTTGTCTTACCCTTACTCCTCTTTCACACACACACACAAACACACACAAACACACACAAACACACACAAACACACACACACAAACACACACAAACGCACACAAACACACACAAACACACACAAACACACACAAACACACACAAACACACACTCCAACACGCATACATACATACATACATACATACATACATACATACATACATATACTAATACACACACGCACACAGACATGCACTCACACACACGCATACACACACATGCATTACACTACCACACGTGAGGGGAGTCCAACCGGGAGATTAGAGATTGTGCTTCAGGAAGGTGTGCCCCGCTGGTGGCAGATACCTGGATGAGGAAAACCTCGCAAGCGGACGTATAGCTCAGCGTTGTATCTGTCATCCAGAGAGCGATGGAGAACACCACCATCTCTCACGATGAAAAAATGCACTACATTTACGGGACTAATGACATAGGACGTATTGTCGCAGAAATTTCATTCAATCAATGACACTACCAGGCGAGGCAGGAGAACGGAGAAGAGATATGGATAAAGGGGTGTCACTTCTGAAGTTGGTGTCAAATGGGAGCTTTTAGCAGACGCTCAAAGGAAAGGTTTTATCTTCAGAAATCTTGGCTTTCCTCAACAAATGGTACCAGGAATTTTCATTTAATCAAACATAGATTGCTAACAATGATGCGAAACGTAATCTTTCAATATTTCCATTCAAGAAGTCAGTTCTCCAAACTGTATATCATGAAAATGTGGGCATCGATGGCGCATCCATAGGGGTTACGAGGACCGAAGATGATCAGAGAGGGATCGAGGAGGACAGGGGGAGGAGGGAGGCAAGGCGGCACCCGTACGACAGAAGGGCACCGGTCTACACGAGGGCGCACGTGACGGCAGCCGCACGAGGGTCGGGCGTTCACGCCTGACGGGCGTGCGGGGAGGCGGTGGCGGCGGCGGAGGTGGCGAGGGCGACGGCGGCGGCGGGGACGGCGGGAGCGGTGGCGGCAGGGGAAGCGGGGGGCGGCGGCGGAGGCAGGGACGGCGGG
>BLKR01005632.1:0-75932 GCA_011170035.1 Teleogryllus occipitalis | reverse complement strand
TTATTTCATCACTGGAAAAGATGAAGGAATACAATTGAAAAACAGTTTACTTAAAAGTTTATGGAAGCAATACCAGTATTACTGAAAGATTGTTACCACATAATACCAGCATTTCTTAAAACCAATTTCTCACATAAAATGAAATCAGTATTCTGTAAAGCATTGACATTTGGATGGAAGTGTTGTAAAAGAAGAATTAATTAAAAATGGAAAGGCACATTTACAAATTCTATAAACACACAAAGATCTTTACAGACAGTCACCGACACAAAATTGTTTTAATGCCAAACATATCCCAATATTTTCCATTTCACGAAATTATTTTTTGCGATTATAATCCATAATATCACAAAAAAATTAAAGTTTTACATATTTCATTGTTACTGATATAGGGGGTATTTTTCTGGGTTGAATTCATTCTACTTATTGAATATCAAATGTTTTTCACACTCAACAATTTAGATCCAATTATTCTACAATAAATGTGCACAATTACAAAATTGTCCTGTGCACAGCTATTCTTGCCATTTAATGAAACCTTTGACCAGTAAATATCATAGAAGTAGTTACTACACCAATAACTTCACACATAATAGGTTCTCTGAGCTCACAATATTGCAAGTGTTAATTACTACCTGTGTATTAAGCAAATTGCCAAAATTATGAACACATATGGATTACAAAATTATTTAACAAGTCAGAATTCCAAACTCTATTTACCTGACCATCACATCAATTCCTAACCCCAAACTTATCTACCTCTCATCACAAAACTTTCACTTTTGTTACAACTGTCATTATGTGTGAAACAACAATCTACATCTCTTTTGTATCCTGACTGTTGTCATCCTGAAGAGAGAGGACTGTCTGATCTGGAAGCAGTAGGAAGACTGTGATAATTGGTCACTTACGTGGTGAAAATTTTGGATTAGTTGGTCCATGAGTAAAAGATCGAAGTTCATAGGCAAGTTCTCCACCATGAGCTGTTGCAGTGTCAAGATCAGATTTTCGAAAAATTATCATTCGAATATCAGTATGCAGGGAAATGCGACCAGAACGTGAACTAGAAAACCTAAAAACAAAAACATCTTTAAGTTTTTGATGAATAATCATTTTTTAATAGAAAAATACAAATTAAATATACAGAGGTTGTCTGGTATCAAGTTTCTATTTCGCTTAAGATCTTTTCGATCTTAAAGATCTCTTCGATCGAAAAGATCTTAAGCGAAATAGAAACTTGATACCAGACAACCTCTGTTTATTTAATTTGAATTAATAAGGTATCTACATTACCAACAGTCTGATTAAAGAAAAATACAAATTTGTATAAAAAGATTTTGATTACCATCATCACAACTACCACCATCATTATCACCATCGCCAAGTTTCTGTTGATTATGAGGAGTGGCAGGCCTCAGGACAAGGGAGAAGGGAGAAACGAGAGCTCAATTCTATAAATTTTATTAATGTAATATGGAACTGAATTAGGACTTCCATTCACAATTTCTTCTAAGATTGCAGCCAAATAGTTTTATGTATATTAATAATACTTTTAATATACTGAAAATCAACCAATTTAACAATGTATTTTTATTTTCACATTGTTAAATTGGTTAATTAAATTAATAAAATTAACATAACAGACATATTAAATATCATAATACTTTTTCTTAAAATTCAATAGGTAAAACGTGAAAACATTGTTCAGTAACTATGTTAAAGTACTCTCATTTCATCCTTTATCTGCAGTGTTAAATACGTATTTATTAATAGGTAACAATATATATCAATAAATATATACATTTATGGCATAAAAATCAATACCATGTCTCTCTTAATGTTACCAAGAATTATATACTGTACTATTTCATCCTCAGAGTCACAAATTCCGATAAAAAGTATTTCATGGGATTTTTAAAATTTATTAAAGACTATCTCATCCAAATATCACTTGCAAAAAATTGAAAGTAACAAAATATTTACTGTATTATGGATTTCCATACAATGCTCAGTAGTAAAATACCACAAACATTACATGCATTCAAACTAACATGGCCAGTTTTTCCAGTTAACAAGCAACTACTGGCCTGCTAGTGCCAAGGCTAGTGCCTAGATGCATTACCGTTTTTGGGAACAAACAAGAGTCTCAATACCAAAATGGCGATTGAAGGATTAATTTCATTCACAATTGTGTATCACTTTCTTCAGTTGCCCATGGATACCCTTATACTGCAACTGTATAGTAAAAGAAGGGTAGAGATTTTGGAGGTCACAAAAATATTTTCAGATTATAGGTACTCACAGATTAAAGATATATCCTCAGCGGCACAAATGCCCATAAAAAGTGTTTCATGGGATTATTTAAATTTGTCTCAGACTATCCCATCCAAACATTGCTTGCAAAAAATTAAGTAACAAAACATTTACAATGTTCAGTAGTAAAATACCACAAACATTATATGCATTCAAACTAACATAGCCAATTCTAGTTGATAAGCAACTATTGACCTGCTACTGACAAGGCTAGAATCTGGATGTATAACCGTTTTTGGTAACAAACAAGATTTTCATTACCAAAACGGCAATTAGAGGCTCATAAAGCAACTGTAGAGTAACAGAGGGATAGGAATTCTGGAGGTCACAAAAAAAAAATCAGATTATAGATAGTTACAGATTATATATTCTTTGAGCAAACACTGATATGGCCCCTTGTTTTGCTTCTGGACATTAAGGTCACTTCATTATCTGTGCATATCTTTTAGAATTCAGTGGGAAATATAGTTATTCAAATTATTGTTCTTCATGTTGCCACAGCAGGAAGTATTATTCTTTGACGAAGGACATGGTAAGGGATAAGAGCCCAAATGTATTGCTGATTTACCCTTGGAAATATATTTTATTACATCAGAGTAAATATTTTGTTAACAATCCTTGCAAAAAACTCTCATTTTCTGTCTGTATTCAAGCGATATATAGCTTCTGGTAGGGATCACAGAATTTTGAAAACATGCACAGAATTCACTTCTCCCCATAGCACGTCACGCACAATTTTTTACCGTTTTTGATGTAAAATAAATAAATAAATAAATAAATAAATAAGTACACAGAAACCCAGAAATGATGGGCGACCGCGAAAAGGATTCAACTACAGTAAAACCTGCCAAGTTGGACACCTACTTATTTTGAACACTTTTCATGGAATCCGTCCTATCTCAATACATTAACATGTCCAAATTACTCTCTATCTTGGACACTTCTCTATCTTGGATGTTGGACATGTTTTGCGGGCCACGTTGGACACGTCCGACCCTTTCTCTTTTGACTGCCTGCCTGCTGACGGGTTTTATTCTGAGTGCTGAGAAGAGGGATTTTCTCAGGGCTGGCCACTAGGGCCACACGGAATTCTTCAAGGGATGCCGCCATCGTCCGTCCAAGGTGACGCGCTTTTTTTCAACTTCTCATTTTTAGAGGCCAAGGATTCCACTATTTTGTTTTCGAATTATTAATTACAGGGACACGTGTCCGCTGGATGATTAAAGTTTCCATACGAAAAAGAATGTATCGATGTATCATGTAAACCTTCACAGGTTCAAACTAGGTGATATCCCTCATTGTCCTGCGTGCGAAGCTGATGTCGAGGACGCCGAACAAGTGTTTTTTCAGTGCCCACCACTCGCAACTCAACGACTAGCAACTGTCGAGATACTTGGTATAGGCCAGTTGACTCCAGAAAACGTAGTTTCATGTATGTTTGTTTCTGACAGCAATTGGAGGGTGGTTTGCAATGCTGCACAAGATATATTGATGGAATTAAGACGCTTTGAGAAAGGTAGAAATGATATCTTATGATTCCTCACTTGACTAATTTCATGTGACTAGATCACTATTCTACTCTCCGCAAAGTAATGCCATTAGGCGGTTCCGCGGAGAGGATGGAGGAGAAGGGAGGTTCGGTTTCAGTGAGTAAAAATCTCACGCGCTGTGTAATACGGGATACCCAGTGTCTCTTGAAGATTTCCACTTACCCTCGAGAAAAAACACAGACCAGGCAGACAGACACACACACACACACACACACACACACACACACACACACACACACAGACCAGACCAGACCAGACCAGACCCGACCAGACTCACACACACATAGACCAGACAGACATCATGTATACTTTGCCTACGCACGGGTACCATGAATAGTCTTGAGGGAACTCAGTGTACGGTTCAGGGATCTTGTACCCCTGTAGCTGATGCGGTACCTATGGCAATTTTGAAAGCTGTAGATTAGGCTTCGACATGTAGCAATTAAACAGCTAATGTTACGGTGGGGGAAAATGCGCTAGTTGTAGCAAGTAATGAGAGGTGGAGAGAAACAAGAGGCACTTCGTAACCTCGAGAAGAAGATAATTGAACTTAGAGTTTGTTAAACGATCCGATCAGTCCGTCAATGTGGTGTTTGCCAAGAAGAATAACCCCAAAAAGTCTAAGGAGAAAGGAAAGAAGTCCGGAATGGTCGGGTTACCAAGGAGGGAGGAGTCTCTCACCTTTCAAAGGAGCCCATCTGAGTCTGGTGATGCACCCGAGCGCGAATGGAAGACAGTTGAGGCAAGGAGGAAGAAACCATCACACTCCATTCCCAAGTGTCAGGAGCTTTATTAGTGAGAGCCAAAGAGGGGGCGACGTACGCGGAAATTTTGCGACAGATGAAGGAATCCCCGGAGCGTGAAGAACTGGACCTGAATGTAGTTAAAATAAGAAAGAAAAGAACGGGAGACGTGATTTTGGAGATGGGAGCCGCGGGCTGCTCGATGGCAGCGCGGTTTCAGACCACAGTGGCCGATCAACTACAAGAAAAGCGGAGCTAAAGACTTTGTCAAGTGAGGTACTTCTGGAGATTAAAGATGTGGACGAAGTCACGACAGACACACAAATTCTTAAGTCCTTTGAGAGACAGCTGAAGGGATCGAAGGAGAGGAAAGTAATAGTTAAGTCCATTCGTACGCCTACGGTGGCACCCAAATGGCCATGATAGCACTACCAGCAGATCTAGCTAGGAATGCGGTTCAAATGATCAAAATTCGAATTGGCTGGGTGAGGTGTCGCATTCGGATAGTTGTTACCTGGTGTTGGAGGTGCTGCGCATCTGGGCACCTGGCGCGAAACTGAAAAGGGTCTGACAGGTCCAATAATTGTCATCGATGCGGTGAAGGAAGGCATTTTGTTGAGACCTGCATTAAGCCCCATAATCGTTGCCTCTGTCAAGGAAAAGACAGTGAGACGCATGCACCTGGTAGTGATAAGTGCCCTTATTATCAAAAGGCTTTACAGAAGGCGAAACGGGAGTTGGAAGAATGAGAATGAGGGTTCTTCAGCTCAATCTTAATCATTGCCTTCTCAGCCAGATGGAGCGCGAGCTGAAGATAGACATCGCGATCCTGTGCAATACCGGAATATAACCGGTCTCCAATGGGTTTCGGACGCGTCTGATCGAGTTGCGGTGTGGATTTCTGGTAATAGTCAGGTCCAGGAAGTTATGCAAGTCCCAGGGGAGGATTCACTTGGATAAAGGGGTTCGATATTTATTTTTATATGTTTATGACGCACCCAGTGCGTCGCTTGAGTTCACGGCATTACTCGATAGATTATTGGATGATGCGAGAGAACGAACGCCTCTTATTATTGCTGGGAACTTTAATGTATGTGCCACTGAGTGGGGGAGCAGGGTAACGTACCAACGTGGGATGGTTTTGCAACACGGGTAACAGCCCGACGTTTGTCATGAATGGTCGCAGCTCCATCGTTGCCTTGACATTCGCGTGTAATATCC
Source organism: Teleogryllus occipitalis (assembly GCA_011170035.1). Classification (NCBI taxonomy): domain Eukaryota; kingdom Metazoa; phylum Arthropoda; class Insecta; order Orthoptera; family Gryllidae; genus Teleogryllus; species Teleogryllus occipitalis. The sequence goes on along the minus strand of BLKR01005632.1, from coordinate 70,105 downwards.
TTGCTAGACGGATTATGGCGAGGGAGGTTAGCGATCATTATACACATAGCGATAACCAAGCTTTTGTATATGAAATCAGGAAGAAGTGTAGGTTAAGTTCTGCAAAGGATAGGAGGAGAGCCACTTGGAACCACAGGACGTTCGATTACGATTCTTTCGCTGCAATGATGGAGGGCAACGTTATGCTGGTCGGAAACTCTGAGGATACGGTGGGAACTGTAATGAACCGGATCATTGACGCTTGTGATGCGTCAATGACGAAAAGCCTCAGGAAGGAACGCCGTCATCCAGTGTACTGGTGGACTGATGAGATCGCGGAGCTTCGCAGAGAATGACATCGCATACGTAGGTTGGCACAACGCGGGTGGTGTCGCTTAAATTTGACACACTCAAGGAGAATCACATAGCCACCAGAAGAGCTTTCACGAAAGCTATTAAGATTAGCAAGGATCGCTGCTGGAAAGAGCTACGCAACGTGGATGCTGACCCCTGGGGTCGTGCGGTTAAGGGGGTAACAGTCAGGCTCAAGGCTTTGTCCAGGCCACCCCCGACTTGCCCAATCTTCTTGGAGAAGATAGTTGATCCCCCTGTTTTCTCATCAGAGGGATGTGTTGCCGCTTGTGAATCCGCTTGAAGATCTACAAGAGGCTCCGGCGGTTTCATTAGACGAACTGTCAAAGACTTGCGATAAGGTTCAAGATTGCAAAGTTCCCGGCTTCGATGGGGTGTGGAGTGTAACTATTAAGACCGCTATTAACACCCGGCTAGACCTATTCTTAGAGACATACAATGTGCGCGTGCGAGAGGGCAATTTACCCCGTCGCTGAAAGTAACAACGGCTGGTCCTCCTTCCAAAGGGCAATAAGCCACCAAGCGAACCGTCAGCATATCGCCTTATAGGTTTACTGGATACTGCTGGCAAAGTGTTAGAGCAGATCATCTGCAAACGGATTGAAGCCAACACGGAGGGAGCACATCTGATAATCAGTATGGGTTCAGGAAGGCAAAATCCACAGTGGACGCCATTAGGGTCGTCTTCGACATCGCACGCAAGGCAACTGAGGGCAAACGATGGAGAAGAGGCAAAAAGGACGTATTGCGCTAGTGTTACCCTCAACGTCAGGAACGCAATTAATACGGCAAGGTGGAGTACCATATCTGCTGCGTTAAAAAAATGGCAGTTCAGAATTACATAATGAAAATAGTCAGACTCTACTTTGAGGAAAAGAATTTACTATACAAAATTGAGACTGAAGTAAAGACCTATGGTATCTGGGGTGGTGTTCGGCAAAGGCTCGGTACTTACATAAACAGACGGACATGCACACACGCGCAGACAGGCGGACAAGCACACGCGCACAGACAGACGGACATGCACACACGCACAGACAGACGGATTACATAAAGACAGATATGGTTAACGAGATTGCTCGTGACCTTGTCACCGACGCAGAATTCCTCGAAGTAAGTGAAATTCAACCTGTCAAACAATTTAAAAATTACACTAAACGTTTTCTATGGGTATCCGTGACTCTTAAGAACACTTCTTTTCAAGCTATAGTTGTTTTTTTTTCAGCAGTCCAGCGACACAACAGAAAATAAATAGAAATAGGAAAATAGAAATAGAAAAAAGCTTACCTGAGATGTATGAGGTAGCGAAGGTGTTTCTGAAGTGCTTGGCAGTTTATCGATGCCTCTGTATCACAACCTTCAGAACCACCAGCAGGCAAATACAGTGTTCGCTGACGTAAGAAAGTTGTAGCCTGTGGTGGCATATCTGTCAGATCATACTGTACCACAAACATTTTGACAACTGTACCAAGAGGATTCAACAGTGTCACCTGGATTGTACCAGATCGTGGTACAGTGTAACCTTTTTTTCCAAGGTTGATATGTCCCTATACAAACATTAACATTTCAATTTGCAAATAAATGTATTATACCATTCAACAGAAAATATATTACAGATAAATAGAAGTAAGAGGAATAGTGCAACTTTGGCTGAACCTCAACTTAAGTAGAAAGATTTTTAAATAATATTACATTTAAATAATTATTAATTATTCATTTTATGATTAATTATTCATTTTATTATTAATAATATTAATAATAATTTAATATTTTTAATGAGGCCACTGCCTTTGAGAATTATCTTCTGCATAGGGCAGTTTCAAATTTGGTGAATTGTTACTGGTGCTCCTACAACTACAAAGTTACTAAATAAAATTTCCCCTGACATGAAAGCATATACACCAATTCATAAGAAATACTCTGTTAAATACAGTAACATAAGTTCCTTTTTCATGGCTTGGTCTAAAGAGAAAACCCTTGTCATGATGGTAAAGAGGACGACAAGAACGAATAAATCACATTTGGTATTGACAGACACAATATAACAGGAAACTGAAATAAAATACCAGAAAATATCCTGGCAGGTATGACATTTAGAAGTGTGTATCAAAACTAGCAAGGAAAATAAAGATAATATTCAGCAGTCTGATACAAATGATAAGAAGATATTAGGGGGTCTAAAACAAAAAAGATTTGCCTCCCTAAAGGTCTATTTCTATTTGTATTAACATATGAGCAGACACTGTGTCACCGAAATTCCAGAGGCCGTCTTTGAAACCACAAGTTTAAAAGAATTCAAAGATTTTTATTGCTTTCACTATACAAGTACTGGAAATCTATATCTACTGATGTCCTAGATATCTTTCTTACTTATTATCATTCCTGCTGACATATTAATTTCATCCGAAATAGATTACATGTTGAACATGTTTTTGAAATTTATTTAGGGAGAAAATTACTGAAATTCTGTTGGATCAGCGAAAAAAAGAATACAAATAAGAGTACAATAGGATCATTTGTTCTCAAATGGTTATCTCTATTTTGGTTTCAAAATGAATTTATATTAATATGACGTCAATTCAATAATCAGATTAATAATTCTGTTTCTACGAGCCTGAAAATGTGTTATGTCATTACATAATTGAAGATAATACTTACCAGGTAGGGCGTAGACACTTTGTCATTATCTCCCAGAGTATAAAAGAAAACTGTGACAGGGAGAAGTAAATGACGTGGACAAAATGCCCCACTAGCCCCTAAGTCAGCTGTAAATCCTTGCACAGTTGATACAGGCTCAAGACGACCATTCAAGACTGATTCTTCAAAGCTTCCTGTAATTCATTAGGGTACTAATTTACATTTCTCTACAGCATAGAAAAAGTATCACAACAATTTGAGTAACACATGGTAATACAGGAAATGAAAATATAGCATTCATTGAACAGAAGATTAATTAGTTCAGTGGTTAACAGTACATAGTGAAGGAGATAAAAACCTCAAAGGATCATACAGAAGATTCGATTGGGGCTGAACATGGCTACCATTTGTGTAGGTATTCTAAACACTCATTAAGGACTAAGATGCTAGGATGTTTCGCTAAGTCTCTGGTATGGCCTCTACAGTCTCAAGTTGTACTGGGCCAACTGTGATCCTCAGTTTTCTGAGCATTTTCAATCACAATATTTTCATTTTTTTTCTATCTCGGTCTGATACAGTGTGGGATCTGTTAGGGCGGCCATGTCCACCAATGACGATGAGATTGGTAGGATATCATCCGAACAATTCTCTGTCGGATCTTCAAATCCCAGAATTTTTCAATTTTGAGTCTGTGGTCATTTTGTCCTGATTCTGCTTCGCCACTTATCAGTTTCCTTGGTTAGTGATTAGTTTCCTTAGATTAGTGACTCCGGGCGCGTCAACTGCTAAGGTCATTAATTCCGTAAATTTAGTGCATGATTTATTGCGGGAAGTGGCGGTGATCTTCCTCCGCTGGATGGTGAGATCCGGCTCCGACCTACCGTCGTCTACTGGAGATTTCCTCCAACCAAGTATCTGCTACCAGCGTTCTAAGCTCCCGACTGGTTTCTCGGCAGTGTGGTAGTGGGTGCATGGAAGTGTTTGTAAGTAAACACTAGGATAGGACAAGGAATGGGAAGAGATCGCGCGCGGTCCGTGGCCCGTTTATTAGGGGTCACTCCAGCATTCGCCTGGTGTCGATCGGACAAACCACGGAAAACTACCAATCAGAGCAGCCGGCCGCTAGAATTCTCCTCCAGACAGCGACAAAACTCGACCTAGCTATCTAGCCAGTGTCGAAAATCCTGATGGTGATTGGCTGTTTCTTCTTGTTCTGTGAATTGCTCTAGTTCTTAGAGCTTGTTCTTGGGTTGTTAGGATCAATCTCCGATCTCTTTCTTAATGGAGCCATCCTGCAGTCAGCCCCAAGTGAGATATTCTTTCACCCCACAGTTGTGCCGTAAATTTGACTACAATTTTACGTCTACGCGCGTTTTCTACTCCTAAACTACATGTAGTCTATATGACCCTTTTTACGTGTAAAATACGTAGAGAATATAATCTATGTAGACTATTGAATATTTCGAATAAAATAATCCCAAAAAGTTTTTAATAAGTAGTAATAGCATTTGCATGTTTAAATGCAATGCTTACAATTTTATTTTCAATTCAGTAAATCAAAATATGCTACTCCTCATGAAGACATGACAGCCTCCGTAACCCCATCACAGATACAATAGTTAATTAGATTACATTCAAGAACAGGTGGAACCGTGTATGTAATAAAATAAAAAAAATATGGCACGACCTATGAAAATATACGAAGGCCAGGTAGCTACACAAAAAATCTCCAACGCTAGATCAACATGAACTTTCAAAGGCAATGTTCGTAAAGAACAAGTACTCACTACTAGGTTAAGAACTCGTGTTCATTTGATAGATCGTAAACTATTTAATATTGAATTTTTAAAACTTTTTCATTTATATATTATAATTTTTGGTATTATTATGCATCTTAGTATTGTTAACGTCTGTCAGGACCCATAAAGAATTTTGAAGCAAGAAACTGATCACTTTAAATTAAAAAATGTAAATTCATAATGATAGAACTCGTAGCGTTCGCTACTGAAACGCACGCGGCAGCGTGGTGCGCAGCGGGTATCGTGGACACTTTCAAGAGTGGACACCTGTAGAATGCATCACAATGGGCAGGAAGCGAGGGAGGCCGAGCCCAAGGGTGCAGTCCGAGAGGGTACGTGTCACACTTGTGCCAGATGTGTCGTAAGACCAAGCACTGGTACCCGGCGAGTGGCGACGCAGTCTCAGCGAGGCTATAAAGGCGAGTGGGTCTAGAAAAAGGGCACCTTTGTTCCTCGAACTTTTGTCGCGAGACCTTCGCGAGACGCCAGTGTAGGTGTGAGGCCGCAAGCTTGCGGGTATGAGCGCCAGGCTCATGTTAATAGTACATTCGGCAGTTAGCAGATGCTAACGGGGAGCAAATGCTCAGTAGTAAATGGTAGGATATATTAAACTAAACCGTGTATATTCCAAAGCCATCTTGTGTGTGATTTGTCCAACCCAAGACGTCATAAACTCTTTGGATGTGACCCAATCAACATGTGTCATTATTTTTTTTAATAAATGGAGTATAATTGCAATTAAATGTTGGTTTTGGGGGCAGATGACCCTCATGGATTCGCCTCTACCACACCAAAAAGATTACCTTTGTTTCCATAGATTACCGTTGTCTACGTAATGTACATTGGCTATGCGTTGTTTTTGTGTAGACGTAGACTTATGGTATTTTACGTTTAGATGCACATCAATGGTTTACTCCCGTTGGATGTTCCGGGAAACTGACCGTGGAGTAATTTGCTGTGCTACGTTCTTCGAAATTCGGTGTACCTGCTGTTTCCTCTTTCTATTGATTAAGTAAACACCTCTTGGATTTAGGATACCATAGTTAGAGACGAGCCACATCTCCGTTGTATTTCGAGTCAAGGGTCGCGTTAGGGACCAGACGAGCCAAGGTACAATTCAAATTCCCCGCGTACACTAAAGCGACCATTCGTTTGTAGAAAATATGTTTCTGGTTCCACAATTTTCTTTCCGTGCTGACTTCTCTGTTTGAACCTTTATTTTATCTGCTGGAGAGATAAGAGACAGTCAACATCACTGCATGGGCGGGGAGCGTGATGAGCTCTTATTCGTTCTCTCGATGGGCGAGACATCCAGACGTTTCATGTTGGACGATGTATCCATCTCCACTTGCGTCCAATCGATCATTCTAGCATTACATCTGATAAAACGTATAGCCCGGTTGTTGACTGCCTGGATGAGAATTCTATTGTTGAGCATAGTTCTGAGAAGCTTACGCTCACGAATTTTAAATAATCACAAGGCGGATATCTTATTTTGTTTACAACAGGTATCCGGTCCCTGGTAAAGGTTCTTGTAGGCCTCCTCGGTGCCTCACTATCCTAGATTTCTGTCGGAGTTCGGCATTCGAGATCTTGATTGTACCTCGGTGCATGGGCATTTAACGACACAACAAAATTGGGTTTCTCATATTATTAAGGTATTTGAAACGACAGGTTCCATGTTTGTACGTCATGTCGACGGATACTGGCCCGATTAGGCAGATACTCTTTTACCGCACGTGCCTCATCGGTACGCACACTCGTAGGTAGTCACGTGCGTTGCTGATCACTGGTTGCTACGCGACCACGCAGTAACTCCCCTGCCCATTTCGCGACTGTCCGGTATGGAAAGGTATTATTCCCCAAAGCTTCCACCAAATCCCTGTGATATTCTCAGGCATTTCTCCCTCGGAGAACAGCTACTACACTACTAATACAGACACGTCCATTGCCATTTGTTGTTGTGAACACACATTAGAACAGCATTTCTTTCACACGACAAATAAAAGTGAGTGATTCGATAACATCTCCTTTAGAAAAAATAGTTGCCATGACTTGTGTTCCAACCCTCATACAAAAGGTGAGAAAATGTAGGAACTCGTCATCAAACGCAGAAGAGAAGAGTCTGATCTTATGCAGCACTGGCGCAATAATAATAATAATAATAATAATAATAATAATAATAATAATAATAATAATAATAATAATAATAATAATAATAATAAATAGATTTCACTTATAGGCTCTTTTCTTAATTTTTGGAAAATGGCAATACAGGATCTTTGAGGCGAGTCAAGACGACACCAAGTTATTCACAAATGTTTATCACGCTTTTTTTCTACGTTTCGTGGGCTAGATACTCCACCTAACGAGGTTCTAAAGCCCAACTAAGAAATATCAATTGAGGTATATACAGTGAAGACACATTGAAAGTTCCAAAATATATGTCAATACTGTGCGTGGCGATAATCCATACCTTAAAACAAGGTGAAAACACGTGTAAAACTTATAAGATACATTCAAATAGTATTTACGGTTAAAATATACGTATGCTATCCACATAGGATTAACTATGTTCTTAATCTCATTGTGGTAATAGCAATATCTATCCTAGATTAAAATTAATAACTATCACTGTTTAAGAAGGGGTTAAGAAACGCAGGAATTAGTGTAGTCTGGTGGTGAAGTTGTGTGAGGCAGGTTAGAAAATATGGTAGCATTTGATTGATTGGTGATTCCGAGCGCATCAACTGCTACATTCATTAGTCCCGTCAATGTAGTGCATTTTTTATCGCTGGAGGTGGCGACGATCTTCTAGAGATGGATTGTGAGATCCGACGCCTGTCGATTTTCGGGCTTTCCTCCAACCACGCATCTCCCACTAGCGGGCCACCACCCCAGCCGGGACATGCTCTAAGCACTCCACTGGTCTCCCGATGTGTGTGGTAGTGTAGTGCATGTAAGTGTAAGTGTAAGTAAGGGGGTGAGAATAGAATAAAGAAGAGGAAGGAAAGATCGGTTTGTTAGGGTACTGCTCCGGCATTTGCCTGGTGTTGATCGGAGAATCCATGAAAAACTCAGATCAGAGCAGTCAGCTGCGAGAATTTTGATTCAGACAACGGATGTCAACCTAGCTCTCTAGCTAGTGTGGAAAATCCTGCCATCGTGGGACTCTAAACCTAGACCTCCCGGTCAGAGGCACTAGAGACATCAATTGATGCCCTGAATCCCCTGAACAGGGAATTGCTAGAACAGAAGCTAGTGTACAACCCGAGTCAAGTTCGAGAAATTCCAATTGGTGGAGACACGTACATTTTCGGCGCTCTGAAGCAGTAGGAAGAACAACCTGCTTTTTCGACCAAACGCGGGTGAAGGAGATTCGTAATCTACATGATGAATAACGAAAAATACTGGTTAGGCTACTACATGTTCTGTAATATGTAGTATACTATGAAACGATGACGTAACGATAAGTATTAATCCCCAAGTGGGACGTGATATTATAATACGAGTATTACCCATTTCATCGCGTTTCTTACAGTACCTTTTCTGTGAGTAATGATAACTAATGAAAGTTAAACTTTGCAATGAATGGTTACGTGACAACAGGCACGAAGTATTCTGCCAACTGCCCAGATAGCATTGGTTTTAAGCTTAAACACAGTCCGGCTGCAAACTAGCACTACCAGAGTCAAATTGGAATTCAATTTATTAATTAAACATAAAGTTAAGTATCTGTTTTTATTCTTGTCAGCTTAATAACTGATACAGTCTCCTTATCCACATTCTCATTTCCGTCTGAGTTTTGGAAACGAGAGAGCGTGGGCGGGTACAGTCACCTCCCCACGAGTTGTCTCGACACAGTATTACGCACAGTCCGATGAATCATTAGAACGTTTTAATGATTGATTACTTCTCAATTGTAAACTCAGTGATTGGTCTCTAGAACCTGTACCAGGGGCAGCCAATTGTATTAACCTTATCACGAACTACAAGTATGTCGGTTTTTAATAGAAACAAGTGTTTATATGAATGGCTTGCGCATGGAACTCTAGTGGGCACCGAAAACTACCGAAGGCGCCGGATGAGTGCGCCATCAACCACACCGGCCCTCCAAGTGAAAAAGGCCGCCTTCTCACGTCTCTCAACCTCCAGAATGTGGCTTGCCTCCGAGATTGCTATGACAACCATGACGTCATCAGTGATAGCGTGGACTCCACGCCGCTGCTGTCGTGCTGGTGAAGTACAGGCGAGATAAATACGATTCTTCTTCCATTGTGAAATTCGTTCGTGTCGCTCTTCTTTAATATTGTGTTTCAAATATGAAACCTAACTGCGATTTAGAGCAGGGTTGTCTAACTGGCCGCGCGGCCCGCGAAGCCATTTATTGTGGTCCGCGAAAAATTAGTCAAAAGTGGAAAGTCCCTTTCAGAGAGAGAATATTGTGCGCCTAGCACACGCGCCTTGTCGGGGTCAACACCACTTCAATGTAATAATAGGTTAAGTTTAGATTTAAGGTTTTTTTCTAGTGAATTCAGAAATTGAAAATCCTCCTAGTGTGTTTCACTCTGTTATGCTGGATTCGGCGTGATATCACGCATTATTCATCCCCCCCCTCATTTCAGAGCAGCTGGGCAAAGTGCAGAGCTCAACAATACGGGGAAGTAAGGTGTGGATCACCCGAGTTAAGACAATATGGCCCGCAACCTTAAGGTTTTAGTAGTAGCCCTTGAGGCCTTGCAAGTTGGACACTTCTGATATAGAGTATTTCATTAGAAACCCCGTTTTGACATTGGAAAGACTAAGATTTGAAGAAGTTTTGTGGGGCTCTAATGAATATCTCTAAATATCTTGTAGAAAAGAAGTTAAAAATTCAGAAAAATACTACAACCTTAGCTGCGAACCGTTATGATTTAAGGATTTGCCATGCCCCCAGGAATTCCTCCTCCTAACACTATTTTTTTTATCAATAAAAGCAACATTTTGAATAGAGAAAGATTTGCTGCTTTGTGCTCAACATGATTGCCGAATCTGTGGGGTTGTGCAACAGAGCATATAAAATGCCAGGTTCATTTAACATATTTTAAAAGAAACGCAAATAAAATATAAAAAGCCCTGGTGGGAAATGGTGGACTATAAACTGTGCATTTCAATGAAAATGTACCTTTGAACAGACTTTTCCTAATTAGACATTCATACAGCACTCTGCTTAAGTAAGCAAGTATAAGCATTTCTCGGCCAAGCTGAAAAAATACTTAATAAATCGAGAGGGTTTTCTATAACTGTTGTCGTTGCTGGCACGTATTAAGGAGTCTTGGAGAATTTCAAAACCATTATTCTAAGATAAAAAGGATTCAGTTCTTTAGGAATATTGTAATTAGGAATATTGTTCTTAAGGAATATTGTAATTCAGAAGAAACTGATTCTACAGTTAATAAATAAAAAGATGACATCACAGACAAGTCTGCAACCTTGGAGGACAGAAAGGTCGATTTAGTATAAATAGAAATAGAAGCGATATCAATTATTAAGATAAGCATGTGTAAATTTATATTTCCCTATAAGACCTTCACCTAACTTCACAGGCACGAGCCATCACTGACATGTACTATAATGAAGCTGTATCGTAATAACTATTATTATGGAGTAGAAATCAGTACGTTCATGCAGTACGGCTTTATCCTACGCCACAAGCATAGGAGGAAAGGAGAATCCGGCAGCGCCTTCTAGGGTAAACAAGGCAGCTTCAGGACGTGGGCTGGGCTGGACCTGCGCACCATAAGCTGAAGGACACGGTGCATCATATCCCGGGGCGACGCGAAATTCCAGGGCGCTTTCCAAGCCAATGAGATTCGGCATGCTGCATCTCAAGGGCCAGATGGCCGCGTTGCCCCGAACGAGTTTCTTCACCACGAAACGAAGGTCCTGGGTGCACCGGCCCCCGCTGCTGCTCCCACTACCAAACGGAAAGTCACTTTGAGTCTCGACAGGTCGAGGGCCAGCCCCCGCTGGTGCTCCCGCTACCAAACGGTGAGTCACTTTGGGACTCGACAGGTCGAGGGCCAGCCCCAGTTGGTGCTCCCGCTAGCAAACGGAAAGTCTTTGGGTCTCGATAGGTCGAGGGGCAAAGGATAGAGGTCGGGAGCAATAGTTGGTTGTTTTGTTACGTCTGCCAAGACGATGAGGAAGTCTCCAACTCACCGTGCTAGTACGATAACGCCGATAAAGTAATGTTTGTGAAATGGAAAAAGTGATAAAGTTTTATTTTTTGGAACTAGTAAAAGATGAAAAGGTTTATGTAATGACATGTTTCAAGTTCTATTGTTAACTAAGTATAACATTACAAAACTAGTGGTGCTAAAAAGGCACGTACTTTCTCGCCCGTAGTTTCACACTAAAATACGCGAATAGTTCTTAATTTTTCGAAAAATTGTACGACCTTTATTTTAAAATCTATCAGAACAGATCTCATTAAGGAGAAAATCTCTATCTTCATAATTGTGGTTGTAGGAAGACGCCAAAAAAATTGAATTTTTGTAATTTTCGAAAAATTAAGAGTTTTCAACGAATGTGAAGGACGTTTAAGAGAATGATGCAGATCTCAATCTATCCAACAACAAAATTTAATCTAAAATAATGGTCATTTTTTTTAATATTTTGAAAATATCCCTAAGAATTCGTGTCAAGTACCCCCTCCCAAATTAAAATATCGGTTTCAAATTCAATGGGCCGTGACATCAGTCAGATCGATTGGGAAATATTATCAATTTTGGAGAAAATCGGCTGAACGGTTTAAGCGCTAGCATTGTTCACGGACGGACGTTTTGTCAATATTCGATTTTTCGGTATCAAGGATCCACAAATTATGGATTCTGGCTACACCACGAGTTAGAGCATTTTTTCTAAATTTAGCAACTGTATTTATCCATTTTTTCGTTACCAATACCCTGCAATACTAGCTTTTCTGTCGAAAATTCTCCGTTTTTGTGCAACATTACGTAACTCTCTCTACTACGTAAGCGAAAAAGTAGCGAAAATGTAGCGAAAAAGTAAAAATATATTTTATTAATTTATTTTGGGTGGCTTTAATAAATAAATAAAATGAATTTTTACTTAATAAAGAAATAAAAAATAGATTCCTGATATTTTAATTAATTTCAATAACTAAGTGTGAAAGAATTATACTTCAAGATTTGATAATTTATTTGAAACCTTGATAATAAATAACAGTTTGATTTATTACATAATTTAGTAATTCATACTTTGATTTGATACTAAATCAGTCAACAACGGTTAAAAGTGATTCTAACTTCTTTAAATTAGATTTTGAATTAGTGTTGCGCCCGTTTCTCTAGTCGGAGCATGGGAAAGCACTGGAGGTTAGCTGACGGTCGTGAGGGGTAGCTCGTGTGAATGCCATCTCCTTGAAAGAGACGCGTCGAAAAGTAGAAAGTAGTCGTGTCGAAAATGTGAAACGAGAAGGTTGTACGTAGATTATTCTTCTCCTGTTTTGGATGTGCAATGTAATTACTTAATTAACCAATTGTTTATTTAAATGAGTATGTGTGTACTTCATTGACGACGAAACCAAAATATTTTTTTTCTTTCAAATATGGGATAAGAGCCAATATAATAGAAGTTCTGATTTGAGGTAAAATCATTAAGAATTCTTTTAAGTACGCCTATTTATTTAGACAGACTAATAATTGAATAAACTATTTATTGAAAGCCATTCACGTTCATAAATCATGTTCATACTTATTTATGAACATTAATTACTTAAAATAAATAGTTTATTCAAAAACTAGTTTGTCTAAAAAATATACGTGTACTTCAAAGAATTCTGAATGTATAGAAAAGACGGACAATTTTCAAAATATTTTAAAATAATAAAAGCGTTAAGAGTCAATTTTAATGCTCGAAGTGAAAGGGGGTTTTCTTATTTGGCAGAGATGAGTTTTCTTACCTAAAAGTGCCTATATTATTATGTGGATATCTAAACACTATTCATTCACAGTTCTTTTTATGCAGCTATAAATTTATTGTCAACTAAAACTTGATATTATCCCGGTAGGAGTCTGGGAATGTATTGATGTGTACATTAATGTATTTTTTTTGTATACCATCACTATAAACGACCCTTTTCGATACCCCGAATCGTGCATAATCCAGTATTTTATCGCCCGCTACATGACATCATCGCCATTATTAAACGCGACATGACGTCATCACACATTCAGCCAATAGTAGCGAGAGAATCGTGGGGAGGTAGAAGAAGACGGAACAGCCGACCACCGTTTTCTAGCACGGATGTCAACAATGCCATCTTGAATTGGACTTCCAGAGAGCGTTGGATGTCAAGCACCCGAGACGTTAGAAGAAAGTTGTTTCGCGAAATTAAGTTTGATTCTCTTGTAAATTTATAATGCTGTTATACAAAAAAATAGCGTATGCAACTCGTTTATAATGTTGCTTTATTGTATTCGTACAAATTTGAAAACTCGCTCCTAACGTCGCTCGTTTTCAAAACATGTACTCATGTAATAAAGCTTAACATTATAAACTAATTGCGTAAACTACTATTGTGTAGTGTCAATTGGAGACTTGTACGAAGTGGGCAATGTCAATGAATTTTCTTCTCTATCATTCTTAAACTCAGAACATCGTCCTAAACCAATGAGCCCTCCCTGAGATGGGAGAATATCAGAGAAGATTAGTAACGATCTTTCTAATTATATTTCAATCATCCCATCCACTTTCCAAACAAACATTCCAATCAACCCTCTATCCCTTGTCCAAACGTTCCTCCACGTTTTTCTCATTCCAGATCTATTTAAAAAAAGAATGAATGTTCGCGTTACAATAACATTTCGAAATAAATTAGCAATAATGAGATAATCTGTACTCTAACATAGACGCAATGATGGAAGCTATTATATACAATGCCCTCGTGCCTTAAAGAATACGATGTTACACCGACTTTGACAGTGTGCAACGGCGACACAAAACCAACGATGAGCTTTTTTTGTTATATAGTTATGAATAGTACAATTAATCTCAAAAAGTAGAAATAGTGAAGTATTTACGAGATGTTCTAGTCACTTCAAATTTTCTAAATTTTAAAAACATTTAGAGAATATTTAATTCCTTTAACAACCCTGGTTTCTACACTACTACCAGTCATCAAAATCAGGCAAGTCTGAACTGACCTGGGCAAAAATTTCAATTTAAAAGATGTTCCTGAATAATAATCAACTCACCTAACAAAGATGAGCAGTGTGATATATGGCATCGAGGCGGCCAAGCCATTTGTCCAGAAATTGTTTTCATAGGGGAAGACAAAGCTTGTGGGCTGATACCCGGTGAACCAGGAGACCCAACACTTGCTTCACTATCTTCACTTGGACTTGATGCACCATTGACATTGAGTGTTCCACCATTCTTTGGAGATCCACTAGCTTCAAACAACGCTGAACGAATTGCTGACACAGAATTGAGGGACGAATCAAAATCAAAACGTGCAGAATCGTGGCGACGCCTCACAGGAGCAGGGCTAGAAGTTAGAGGGAGCCCCGTGCGGCAATGAAATACCATACACGCTGCTGATCGGAGAGATCGTCGAAACAGGGCAGTTTCTTGGGCAGAAGGTACTGGAACTGCTTGAGCTGCTGTAGCGGATGTTACATGCGTTAACTGCAAAAGCCAAAATACATTGTAATCGATCGAAGCTATTCACAGAGGATCGATATTTGAATGATCTACAAATGGTATGTTTACTTACATGAAAGTTTATTTATACACATTGGGATTTTATTATTTTTCAATCACATGCATGACCCTGGCTTAAACAGAAATTTTCTTCTGCGGAAAGAACATTCCGGCCCCGTGCAACGTATTTACCTTAAGTACTTTTTCTTGGTTGTAAAAATGCGCTGATTCTCAGAATGCCGTACGTGTGCTGGTCCGTTTTGAAATTACGAAAACCTTTCTATTTATAAGTTGTATTGTTCATCTCATTAACTTTTTTTAACACATTTTTATTACAATTCACAAGTAATTCATTAAAATTTAAAATTATTGATGAATAAATATCCTTTTCCATTTTTCATAATTCAAAAACATTTCCATTGTTCAAGAATATTATGTTTGTGGATTTAAGTATTCTTGGATAAAAAAAATTAAAAGTACTAAACGAGAACACAAAAGAATGCGAAAGTGTCATAATAGTTTAAAGCTAAAAAATAATAATTAAGCATGTCTCAATGATGTAGTGTTAGTGAAATTTGTGAATCTTGTTTCTCGTTACAAGTTAGGATAATGAAAGAAATAATTCAGAAAAAATAAATAAATAAATATTTCCATCGTTCTCTTGAAAATATCTACTATAAATCTAAGTAACACTGACCTATAATAAACTAATACACTAACCTCAGGACTTCTCACAGGAGCTTTCCCAGCAACATGTTGGTCTGGTATTTGAAGAGATTGAAGCTGAGGAGGTGAGGAACATCTTCCTCGAAGTTGCCCTAATCGGCGATGCAAAAGTGGCACAGAAGAACTAGATGATTTTTTTGGCATTTCCCTCACGCTCTCACTTTCACAGTTCCTTAGTTTTTCATCACAACACACTTTAGTCCGATCTTTTGTCACTCTTTCATCAGGATCACAACCTTTCAGGGCAGTGGACAATATTTTGGTTGGACATCGTGCACGTAGAATAGCATCAAGTAAAAGATCTGCCTTGTGAGAGGTTTTTGAGGTAGATGTGGACGGTTTGCAATGGTAGACTTCAGTAGCTGACTCTTGAGGCAATGATGTGGAAGGCAACATATGATGTTTGCATCTCTGCGAATTGGCATCTTGTTCTCTCGACGCAGAAGTAGAGAACATGGAGTTTTTACTACAGTGATTGGAAGAGCGGGAGCTGAGATTGCGGTCCCTGAAACAAAATGGATTACATCTTTCTCTCATCCTTTTCCCTTTTCTCTCTTACTTTTTGCCCTGCATTCTCCCTCTCCATATCTTAAGATTTTTCGTTGTCTCTTCAATTCTTTCTCTAACCAGTCCTTTAATTTTTTTCTCCATTTTCCCTTAGAATGTTTTTATTCTGCCTCCTCCCTCTTATATTCAGTCCATAGTTGACCCTACATTATCAATGTGTTAGGACTATATTATAAGTAAGTTAAGGAAGCAATTTTAGGAATTTGTATACTTTTATATTAAATAAACCACTGAAGTTACTAAATACATACCTGAGTACTGCTAACACCTCTTCCACCTCGCTTTGACTCAATTCCAAGCTTAACTTTCTGCTAGAACTTCCACTGCTAGTTACTCCAGGCTTCGGAGAACGCACTGTGGAGTTGGATCCAACATTCATCGATGTATCTGGCGGTCTGATGTTGGACACAGGGGTAATGCTTGTTGATGATCCGGCAACACTATTACCTGGGCTGGAGCTACAATCTGTAGTATCATCTTCGTAGGCACAACGACAGTGATGTTTGCCAGGTCGTGTGCATGGGTTTAGCATACGATCATCCAACAGGTCACCCGAGTTCGTTCCCATTCCTAATGAAGAAACATGCGAAAATTATCATTTTCTGGTCAATGACATTCAATCAATAATTCATAATTTTATTAATTCCTTTGTCGACTGGGACATTCATATTTTCCCATTTACACATTTATTTATTAACGATAAAACAGAGAAAAATGCATATAAAATATCGTTGAGACACTAAAACATACTTGATTATACGGATCGTAGGCTTTAGTCCAAAAGCATTGTGATGTTCAACGCTAGATTTTGTCACATTCTCAAATAAACAAATATAAACTACAACGGAATTGATCTCATCTGCAACACAACATTAACCTGTTATTTATTTAACAAACGATTAAAACAAGTTTATCCTGGAGAGGAACATAGCTAGTCCCAAGATCTCACAGGCGTGAAAGTGAATGTTTAATTCTGAGTACTATGTGATCTTTTATTTCCTTTTGAAATGCCAATTTTTGCATGTAATTTCAAAGGGAAATTTCAAATATATAACAAAAATGGATAAAAGCTTTAAATGTAAATAAACATTGGATTTGTAAATGGTTTTTGACAGCTTTTGGATGGAGTAAAAGAGAGAGATGGAGTAAAAGAACATGTTCGGTAAAATTTTATTTAATTCTTCGGCAATTTCAGCCTACACCGCCCCTCATTCCCTCCTGCACGGGAAGACCAAAGTACTTGATAAGTAAGAACAGATTTTTGTCCATTTCTGACGGCAAATTACGAGAGCCGAAATCAATATGTAACGTCGGTGGGCTCTGTGGGCGCACGTAGTTTCCACGCGCCTGGCTCGACCGTCCAAAGAAATACTTGCAAGGAAGTGCCTTGGCTTGAGCTCACCTGGGCGGAGGGCGCGCGAGGCGAGGGAGCTGCCGGAGCTGGCGTCCCGCCGCCGAGCCATGCCCTGGCGGCCGCGCCGGCGCTGCGGGAGGCTGCTGCTGGGAGGGCTCGGAGGCGACGCGTCCCGCCAGCGCGTGCTGGTGCGCCCTGCGCCCACACACACGCACCACATGCCATTGCGTGGACGACAGTGCAATATCAAGACCCATCCCTCTTTCCGTAACCTCAAGATAGAAGAATTACGTGTCGCGATGCACTTAGTTTCCTACTTACATGAAAATTGTCAACCCAATAATGTGCCTCATTTTGTTTCGTAAGGAACCTGGAAAATACTTTTGCGTAACCCTAGAGTTCCGTTGAATTGTTGAGGAAACTGTCTTTGGAATATTTTCGACGCCTCCAAATGTGAAAAGCGCATCACTAACTATGGATGATCTCCATTTGAAGACAGAAGATGTCAAGTACTGAATCTATCACGTGAAAGTTTGATTCACCTAATTGTAAGAAGTGACGAAGGCGAGACCGGAGAGGAGGCGGGAGCGGAGCGGATCGGAGGCAGGTGCGGAGCAGAGTATAACGGATAGGATCTGATCGAATCAGAGGCGAAAGAGGATCCGATCGGATCGGGGGCGGGAGCAGAGCAGAGCGGCTCCGATCGGGGGTGGGAGCGGACCAGAACTAATCGGATCGGGGGCGGGAGCTGTGCAGAGTGGATCGGATCAGACCGGGGGCGGGAGTGGAGTAGAGCGGAGCGGATCGGATCGGATCGGATCGGGGTGGGAGTGGAGCAGAGCGGATCGAATCAAGGAGCAGAGCGGATCGGATCAAGGAGCAGAGCGGATCGGACCAAGGAGCAGAGCGGATCGGACCAAGGAGCCGAACGGATCGGATCAAGGAGCAAAGCGGATCGGAACGGGGGCGGGAACGGAGCAGAGCGGATCGGGGGCAGGAGCGGAGCGGATCGGGGGAGGGAGCGGAGCAGATCGGATCGGGGGCGGGAGCGCAGCAGAGAGGAGCGGATCGGGGGTCGGGAGCGGAGCAGAGAGGAGCGGATCGGATCGGGTCGGGTCGGGGAGGGCGGGAGCGGGAGCGGGGGCAGCCTTACCGTGAGCTGAGGCAACGGTGCGAGGCAGGATGGCCGAGGGCGGGCTGCTGGTCCGAGGCGCGCGGCCGCGCAGCAGCTGCAGCGAGTGAGGCGGGTCGAGGAGGCTGTCCCCCAGCAGCGGCTCGCCCGCGCACTCGACGCGCGCCGCGCCGCCCCGCGCCAGCGCCCCCAGCCCCAGCGCCCCTAGCCCGCTGCTGCCTCTGCAAGCGCCACACGCGCCCACGTCAAATTAGTAGCCAAAAACTTACTTTGCCATCCTTTAACAAGCGCATCACAGGTGCATTACATTCCTAAGCAGCAAATGGATAAATAATCGGATATGTATCTTTATTTGTAGCGAGATGCTCTTCCACTTTCAAGGGTTTGCTGTTCCGCTTAAAGAACTGACGACGATTGTGTTGTGGTTCATAGTTTCGTTTAAGCCGTGGATTATATCAGTATTTGACGAATGAAAAGTAATTTTGTACAATACAGATTAAACTATTTAATTTCACACATTGTTTTGAGCACAAGTTTCAATTCTGCTACCAAACGTTTGATTGCAATATGAATATAGTGCTGAAATATAATATACTGTGCTAAAAACAAATAAAACGTCAATAACTTTATTTCCAAATACATCAAGAATTGCGTTCTTTTACAAAAAATTTACATGCCAGGAAAAAGCTTAAGCGTCACTTACGGATTAGCTGCAGGAAGTTCTGTGAGAATCTGTTTCCCTGGGATTGTCGGAGTAAGCTCTGCAGTGCTGCCATTGGCATGAAGAGGGCAGTGAAGAATTGGAGGTGCGTCCATTCTAGGAAGCATCTTCACGCTCACCTGCAAACATAGTTCCCCATGAAAATGAGCACGGCGAGAAGAGGAACCCACTCGCGACCAAGCATCAGTATTGCGTTTCACCAGAGGTGTCAAAGGGAGCCTTCTCGTAGCCACGCTATGCCATCGGCGGGCGATCAAACTCCCAAGTGCTAGTTTCTTGGGAGAGTAAATAGAGCCGGCGGACCCTTGTAAAGTTGTGGCATGTATAAGAACCCTACAACGACTATACTATTATCAGAAAGATTCAGCGTCCACTTCCATCGCCCGCAAATTTAAAACCAAGTACCTAGGTGAAGAATAAACCAGATGGCCGGAGCCTCGTCACTTAAAGTGAAGACAAATGCCATTCGATCAATTTCAACGTGTCCTAGTAACTGAGATCATCGACAGCTAAGAACTGATAAACAATATTCCTCATAGACATCAGTTTTCACGGCTAGTGCAGATTATAGCAAGCAAAGGCTACGCTACTTTAGCAACGTTGACACCACTGCCTTACACAATGAACGAATGAATGGATATTTGAAGAGGCGGATCTACAATGAAATTTATGGCATTAAGCACTTTCGTAACGAAAGAAGCCCGGTGTCATTCATTTCGAAATAAAATCGGAAGAATTTTTAGAGCAGATTACATACGTTCTTTAAGGTAGCATCTGCACACATTTCCTCGAAGTAGTGCAGATTATTGCAAAATTATTTTCATTATTTTCCCACAAAAAGGATGCATCGAATAACTGAACATGTAAAATACTTCAATATTTTATACCATTTATAAATACACTAACGGTATTGATTTACAAAAAGATCACGATTTCAGGTGAATCCACGTTTTCTAAACACGTTTCAGATGGTTCTGTAAGCAAGGAAGGATCTTGTACGTAGAATGTCATCTAGTGGGACTTGACAGAGGTTTCCAGGAAACAAGGTTAAAATATACAATCACTATACATTTTTTAAAGACATTCAAGAATTCTTATCCTTCAAGCCACTAAATTGTAGATCCGTCATTGTGGTATCAGATTTGGTTCACATTGAACAACAGGACATTGGAATTGGAGATGAGTGGCACGACAGAGTATATTACTTCACAGACTTGGCTACTATGTAGAGAGAAATTTTTAGACAATTAGCTTATTAAGTTTTTTGATATAGAATTAACGACTGAGCGGACAATGAGAAGAGATGCAAATGAACACATTAACTGAAACTGGACACATGATTTACAGATAATATCTAAATTCGAAGATGCAGTATATATTTATTTAGATACGATTTAGATTTAATCTCACCACGATTTCTACATCTCTCAAATTTTGCTTACCCCAAAACCAGGATGGCTGTCATTTCTAACATAGAAAGTGTTTGATGGTGTAGCTGCTAAACCATAGAACGAAAAGGGCGTTGGCTGTGTGCTTTGAAATGAGAAATGTCGTGCTCGGAGAGGATGGACTTGGTTCCAGGATATGTGCTGTTACATAACGAATAAGAGTTTGGTGATACCTGAAAATGCAGGATAGGCAGTACAAGACGGCAGTCGGTCCATTCCAGTAGAAGACTGGTGTTGAACTGTTCAAGGCGTAATGAAAGTGACCTGGGATTTTGCAACCAGGACCCAAGTCAGATGGTCCAGTTGGCCCGCCCCCCGTCCCCGGGCCAGAGGCCGCAACAAAGACGAAGCAAGTTCGGCCTCATAATGAGTGATTGTGTCCTGCGCGCGAGGCTGGAAGCTCAGTGAAAGGGTGAACTCGTTCACAAGTTGGCTGTCCGCTGAAGGCATTCGCTCAAACGAGCTGAGTGCCAAGGGGTTCGGGAAGTATGAGCTGGATGCTGAAGCATTTCTCGATTGCAGCTTAGTCTACTCCTAGACAATAAGAAGGTATCACGTTAACTGGATTGTCAAAAACATGCAGTGAGCTCATTGCCTTTGGGGAAGTTTTGAGAAACAGGATATTTTCGCACTTACTACCTGTATCTAAAGAAGATCAAAATATCGAGAAAACATAAACAAACAAACTCATCGACAGACTACGAAGTCAAAGAAACCAACGAGGTAAAAAGAAAATAATAAAAAGTAGAAGAGGATGGAAAAACAAACGAAAAGGATGAAGAAACTAATCGAATAAGAAAGCGAAAAGGGAAAATATAAAAACAAAGGCAGCCAGGTTAAAGCGAGAAGGAAGGAAAACGAATCGATACCGAAAATATATCAAAAACTAGTACGGATAGGTTAAGCAAGGAAGATAAAAAGGAAACAAAAATGGCTAGAAGAATAGGTAATGAAAAAGAAATGCAGGCCGACAGAAAAGGACTACTAAAGGAATGTAAATGATCCAAGAAATGAATGAAGGAGCGAGTGGATGGGGGTGGGGTGGGGTGGGGTGGGGCTGCACTCACCTGCAAGTAGGGCCCGCCCGGGGCGAGCGGCGCGGGGGGGAAGGCGTGCTCGAGCGGCGGCCGTGAGAAGCGCGACGCGGCGAAGGCGCCGGGGGCGTCGCTGAGCGCCGGCAGCGCCAAGCGGTAGCACACGTGGCGCGGCCGCGCGCCGCCCGACGCGCTCAGCCACGCCGCCAGCTGCGAGAAGTGCAGCTGGGAGCGCACCGCGCTCAGCAGCGACCGCACAGACATCTCGCCGCCGCCGGCCGCCCCGGCCCCCGCCCCGGCCCCCGCGCTCGGCCCGGGCCCCGGCGCCGGCCCCGGCCCGGGCCCCGCGCCCGCACCCGCACCCGCACCGGCGCCCGCACCGGCGCCCGCGGCACCCGCCGCGCTGCCCGCCGCCGCGCACGCAGACGACGCCGCTGGCGACGCCGACGCCGCCGCCGCCGACGACGACGACGACGCCCCGCACGCAGACGCTCCGGCGGCCGATGACGGTGCGCCGTCCCTGCGACCGACGCCCCGCTTCAGCGCCACGCCATGCCACTCCTGTCCACTCCACTTGCAACTTACGAATCTGCACTCCTCAATTTCACATTGTTAGAAAACTTGCAGGACAGACCTTCCCCGTTAGACTCAAGATGGTGGCACAGTTTGTGCAGCAAATATAATGGGTGTTTTCATAATATATGCAAAAAATCCACCATTTATAAATTGACCTCCAAATAGGGTCACTTTCGAGACAGGACCTTTTTGATACGTCATATACTGTGAGCTGTTCTGCTCTTTACGCGGCATGTTTCCGAGCTGACCATGTCGAAGATGTTATGGGACGAATATTTAACTTGATTTGCTATGAAAGACTCCGACGAGTACTTTCTGCGTAGTACCTCTCTCTTGTCAATTTTGGAAGAAGAAAAACCTCTGAAAAGCACGAAAACTTGTCGAGAATGTAGTAGACAAAGGCAAAGAATAGAAATGCGTCTACAGAGAGCATTGTACAATGATCTATGCACTTGTGCTGACCTAAATCTGATCTAAAATTTCTACAACACTCAGAAGACTCGATAGCACGCGTTCCACCAAGTCACGTCCCCAATGCAACAATTGTTGTTTGATGTGAAGTTTATCTGAAGGCCAACAGGACTTCGAGAGGAAAACTAAATACGAAATTTCTTTTGAACTTATTTTATTTTGTGATTTCGGAGATCAACATGAAAACTTTTGTGCAAGAAATGTTATAAATCTACAAATTGGCAATCTATGGAAAAAAATTACTATATCTGAATTGTACAATTATACTTTCACGGTTTATGACATTACAGGATCAAGAGGGTGCATTATGAGAGCTCTATTTGAAAATCGGAGAAAGCATTTTATAAAATCAAAAACATCGTATCGTTTGAAATTATATTTGAAAAAATAAAATTGTGTACCAATCGTCATTAGATTTTAATGACCTCCTACAACCTATAGTCGGACCGAAAACTCCCAGGGTATTTCCCCTGTCGACCTGGGTCATTAACATTCATAGAACCAAGATAATAAATTTCTAAGGAAAGAATTCCACCCGAAAATATCGTTCATTCGGCAGAGGGGAGTTTTTAGAAAACCAACCGAGTTTGTCCTTCAAATTAATGAAAGTGAACTTCCTCTGTGAAACTTTACTTATCAGATATGTTCCACTACTGCGCAGTCATTACTGCTGAGCTTTGGCCAAATGTCTTGTTGAGATTCATTTATTTAATTAATGTTTATATTTATTGACTTAATCAACACACGTACGCCCATTACAAAATACTTTTTTTCAAAAATTGTTTCACAAATATTGTGTTGTTGTCGAGAAAACCTGTTGGCCTTTATTTCAGATATGTATATTTTCGTTGTTCATTATGTCATACTCAGATACATTTCATCCCATAATGTACACCAATTTGAGGATACATCTCCAGGTGCTGCGCAGAGAAAAGAACGAAGACGGTGGCGAGCAGATATCCAAGAGATTATGTAGTACGTTACATATAATGCTTTACATCATCACTGAACGTGTCCTTATACCTCTCGCATTGTTCATTGTGAAATTTTTGTGATGTTGGAAACTATCATACAGGAGAATATTAAAATACGTACTGTTCATTTAAACCAGCGAAGAATTGAATAGAATCAGCTGCATGCAAACCTCTCAATAATTCGACTGAAGTGCATTTGCCTCGCGTTTCGTTTTGTTCTTAAGTTACTTTGTAGAGCAGCTGAAGTTTTAGTGACACAACGTCACATGTGTTCCCTCTTCCATAAAGTAAATTGCCAATTATTTTCCGAAAACAGTTACGTGATACTACCCAGATTTCTGTATATATTTAAACATGGAAGCTCAGTCTTACCGGTACAATTTGGTTAGAATGTTCGTATGCCAATTATAATAAGCGCTTTTAGTAATATTATTAAACGCAAATGAAACCAAGAAAAATTCACTCGTTCGAAATAACATACAATATTCATACATACACAAAACATATCAGAAGATTAGAAATAAAATCATAAGCAATCGGCACGAAAATTGTCTTCGAAATTCGAGGGGTCCAAGTCCAGTGGTAACGAAGACATGAATTTTTGACAATAATGGAAACTAATTACATTAGCACATTATTAACTCCTACAAATGGAAGATGACAAACTGCTTCGTTATAATCAGTCATAATCATAATGATTGTTAAATGATAGAGAAGCTCTCATGCAAATCTGTAAATCTTACGAACATTGTGGTACAATTTTTTAAAACTTTTTTTAATAATAAAATCACACGAGATTAAAAACAAATCCAGACTAATACCTATTTCTGTCTTGTGTAGCAACTTTGAAATAATTATGTTTTGAACTGTAAACAGTTTCTCGCGCTAGACGGGGCGATGAGGCAGCCCTTGGAGCGCGCCGGTAGGCGAACAGAGCACTCACCTGTGCGCGGCGAGGGCGTGTGCGTGGCCATGAGCGTGAGCGTGAGCGTGGGCGTGAGCGTGGGCGTGGGCGTGGGCGGGCGGCGCGGCCACGGCCACGTGCCAGCGCTCGAGCAGGAGGTCGGCGGCGGCGGCGGGTGGCGGCGGCGGCGGCGCGCCCACGTCCACGGCGTGCGCCCGCCCCGCCGCGCACGCACACTCGGGCGCCGCCAGCACCTCCACGCACAGCGGCAGCCGCGTCTGCCACAGCAGGCGCAGGTGCGCGCGCAGCCGCCGCGCCCGGGAGCACTGGAGCACACACGCCACACACGCGCTACACCTACACTCCTGCCCTTTATAGCGCTGCAGTGAAGGAAATGAGAGAACCCCATGTGTGAATATGTGCGTTTACTTTATACTGAAACAATATAGTTCATTCGTACACAGCATTCGATTATACGAATCGAAATACGAAGAATTGTCAAAAATCTTTCACAAAAAAATATATGCGAGATGCGTATACAAGTTTTCTTATAAAACGCGATACTCATTCACTCAATGTTTAGAATATATTGAATGTACATACCAAAATCCTTTCCAAAATAAAAATCTTACTGATATTGTTGTTACTATTATATTATTATCATCATATTTATTATTGGTAATAATATTTGCAAAAAAAATTATTTTCCATTCCCATGACATTATTTTCTTCATTTTTTTCTGGTGTTGTACTAAAGGCAAATTGAAACTGATGGGTGGCGGGTGGTCGGTCGTGGGTGGTGGGCAGTGTGGCGGTGGGTGGTGGGTGGTTGGTAGTGTGCGTTGGGTGGTGGGAGGCGAGCGGTGAATGCGGCAAAGCGCCCCCGTGCTGGGCCGCCCCGGGCGACCCCGCTCCACTCGCGACCCCAAACGCCAGGTTGCCGCACTGCCCCTGCAGCGCCTGCGACGGCGGCGGCGGCGGCGGCGGCGGCGGCGGCGGCGGCGGCGGCGGCGGCGGCGGCGGCGGCGGCGCCACGCGACGGGGCGGCCACGGAGGGGTTCTGCGCTAGCGAGGAGGTGCG
Organism: Teleogryllus occipitalis; assembly: GCA_011170035.1. Classification (NCBI taxonomy): domain Eukaryota; kingdom Metazoa; phylum Arthropoda; class Insecta; order Orthoptera; family Gryllidae; genus Teleogryllus; species Teleogryllus occipitalis. The sequence continues at coordinate 44,622 of BLKR01005632.1, read as the reverse complement.
CCTTGAGGCGCGCACGGCTTTCGACCACTCCGCATGCACCACAGCCGCAAGGGAGACGATTGCCTGTTTAAATATTGGAACTGGCATCTCACTTTGAGTTTCTTATCTTCATTTCAGGTGCCATTCGATATATTTAATTGTCTACTTGTCTCAATTCCTAGAATCAATTAATGAGGAATCGGTAGAGCGGCGTCTCTTCTCTATGATATACTACATCGCGTGTTAGCTGCAAGAGTACGTTAAATGGGTCATATACATTTACTTTCAGTGATAACTATCATGCGAGTGCTGAAATTGATGAAATGTTGCTACGAATATGTACAATCGATTCCGGCTATACTGAACCCTCGGTTATAGTGAACTTAAGTCACTGGTCCCGTTTCACTTACATTACAAATAAGCATAAGAAGATTCGGCTATAGTGAACCTGAACCTCGGCTATAGTGAACCTAGGATACAAGTTCTGGAAGTTAATTGGATCTCGTATATTATTTGGCGATTGAAAGGGCCTTCGGAGAGTGGGATGGTGTGTCAACAGTGCAAGAGGCACTGAAAGGTGCCAAGACTGCATTACGACTCTTAGAGACGGACGACATTGCATAATCAAGGATGGAGAGAGCACGAAATCTAGATAAGGATCTAATGAAAAACGTACGAAGCAAACAATTGGAAATAATTGATTTTTTTACGTACAAATAAAAGTATTGAAATTTTGAGTTTGTGGTGTTAATATATTTTGCTGTTTATTAAAAAATCAATTATTGTCGAGAAATTCCATTTAATTTTGTCATCATCGGATATAGTGAACCAAACCTGTTAGCGCCCAAAAGTTCATTTCGACCTTTATTATATATATATATATATATATATATATATATATATATATATATATATATAATTTCAGTTTAGAATAACCTAATAGAGCAAAGTGTTTTCATATAATTGCATTGTTATTGACAAGAAACAATGATTCGATGCAACAATGAAGACAATGTTATTCATTGATTTACCTGTCTGTGGAAGGTCGAAGAATCTGGGTCTGGTATCATTATCATTATGAGATTTTTAACTTTAGGTTTCGTGATGGTGAACTAGTACATCTGTCCAATCAACTTTACCAATGTTGTTTTGACTTAATTTTAATTAAAATACTAAGCTCCCTTCAATTGCAAAAGTTCCAAATGTTTTCAGTCTTTCTGCTACTACAATTTTGAAGATAGAGATATTCCCCAAAGAATTATATTCTTCAGCGACACACCTTTAAATAAAATACAATTTTTCTAAAATATTACGAGAAAATATTATTTTTGCATAATTTTGTTTAAAATATAAGCAATTTAAAAAAAAATTCACGAAAGGTTCTCTGTATTTTTCTTTAATTTTTCCCATAGGGAGAAAGTATACTGATATGAATGGCGCAATTACCATTTTTTATTAACTCAACATTTTTGAAAATTGCAAACAATTTAGAGGATATGTAACAAATTTGCAGTCAAAAATGGTATTATGATATTGTCTTAAACCTTTTGTAATATTTCTTAATCTCCATAATGTTCTATTTTAAATGGGGTTTGAATTATGTGAATATCACTCTTGGAAGTATTTTATTTTATTATTTATACATGGAGTCCTCTAATTACGCTTACGTGCTGGCTCCAATACTGCTAGATACTGTTACATAATGTAGCGCAGAAATACTGAAAGATTTAGAAATGCAGAAAAGGAGTTGATAAGTTCATGTTGTCAAGCTTGTCAACATAAAAATGTGCCAAAAGGAAGTTGTTATTGGAAAATAATTATTCTGGTGAGGCAAGTTATCGAGCTGCCAGGCTCTGAGGGTTGCATCTTTAGACCTCATTTCCCGAAAGTTGATATTTTTTATATTAAATGTACATTTTTCAACTTACATTTGTAATAGAAAACTGGAATTTTCAAGAGTTTTAATAAAGGTAATGCAGAAGCATTTAGTGATTTATTTTTCTGAATACTTCAATATTGTCCATTCTGTAGAAATTTATTTACTAGACATGGTAAAAAATAATCGCTTAGTGGAAAGAAATTATATTTACAAAACCAACTTTTCAAAACCGCCATTTTAGTGGTATTATGAGTTACATGATTATTAAAAAAATCACAAGTATAACTTCAACAGATTCTGAGAATTTTACTGAAACATTTAACATCGCCAGGATATGGCATTTCGAATCTCCTTAACATTGCAAATCTGCAATAATAATGATAGAGATGGTTTGTCTTAATGAAAAATGTTTAAAAAATAGAACTTTATATATGATCATGTCCAATTTTTTTAAGAAACTAGTAGTGTTTACTAAATTTTTGCTCTAAGTTAAGGCATTGAAAATTAAAATTATTTTTTCAAAAACGGCTCCCATTTTTTCTTTATTTTTCTCCATATAGCAAAGTACGTTGATAAAAATAACGCATGTTGAAGTCTATGAATTTTCGAAAATTGCAAAAGTTACAAATAATACGAGAAAATATGAGTTGCTTATGTTGATGTTGATGTTGACGTTGATGTTGATGTGCAAGCTTTCATTGAATTATATCCACGCTAGCACGTCGCCTTGCCATTTCAAAAGCTCCAGAATCGTATTTAATCTATATTATTGATGTTTACGTACAATATTCATATCCATTGACATCTAATGGTCGCATTATGCGTATATCCACTAACCTCAACCCACTGTCTTCGCGGCCTATCGTTTGCTACTATGATTTATTTCAAAGTACGTCTTTGCTCATTGTTTCATTGTCTACTGAGCGTAAATAACATATTGTTATTGAACATTATTTCTTATGTTGCCAGAGTCAGTTGTAGCTAGTCAATTGTAAATGCTAATGTTCAAGTTGTTAAAAAGCGACAAAAAGTAAGAAAGATATGTCATTGCGACTATATGATACGTATAGCAGAATCTCACTATCTCAAATATTGACTAGATTTGCAGTAATTCACTTTGAAGATTATCTAGATCATTAATAATATCGGAAAACATACAGTATTTCATCAATAAACACATGGAATATATGATTATGCCAATTTCTTTGGACAATGTTTGAGATTTAATTCAATTATTGTTATATTCAATAAAAGGGGTTAATATCTATAAAATTTAAGTACATTAACTACGAAAAGTTTGCGACTGAGTAAATCAGGGGTGTGTGTTGGGTTTTGCCTTTGTCAAATACGGGTTTAAATGGGACAAAGAAGGGGCATGGGCAAGGCTGATTTACAAAGATCAAAATATTGTCTTTCCTTTTCTTAAAAAATGTTGATGTGCTAGTTTACAATGTCAACATCTTAAACACGTGAGTATAAGTGGTTCCTTTCTATTTCAAAGATGAGGATGGTGGTTATCAAAGAGGCGTTTCTTATCCAGTGTTATTGATTTGATTATCTAATCCATTCAGTATTCCGCAGAGATTTATTTATTATGATTTTGTAATTAAGATGTTTGTTGATTTGTTAGCATGCTGCTTTTAAACTCTCATAAGTCTTTCAGTTAAATACGAGTTGTATATACTGACAGTACTGCTGAACTAAAATAGCATTTTCTTGCTGACGAGTAACATAATACTTCTGAAGCAAAACAATAGCGAGCTCCCTTTTTGCGTCGTCCTCGCCGCGGATAGCCTAAGCGGAATACCGCGTGGAACGCCAATTCCCCAAATCATATCACTCTTCCCGTTGGGCTCCCCCAGTACGGTTTTATCTTTGTTTCACCCGCGTTCCGGACTGCAGTCTCCTTGTGGACTTGTTTGTCCGTATCTTGCCGCCTGCATATACAGCGACCAGTAATGTGGGTATTCATAATTTACGTAACAAATTTCATTTCTTCAGATTTGCAACCTTCATTAATGCGCACATATTTCAAATTGCAATCTTTCTCAAATGTCTTCTCCAAAATATTTCTTTCTGTTGAGGATTTCGTCTGGTGTCGCTTTGGGAAGCCTCACTGGTTTTCCTTTCTTTTCCGGATCATGGCATCCGAATTCCACTCCGAGATTTTTATGAATATTCGAATAAAATTTTATTACCCAGTGGGTATTTAAAATAGCGAGGACAAACCTTCAAGGACGATCAGTATTAGTAATTCAGTGAGTGCCAGGATGTCGAAATCACTTGACATACATACGGGAACCCGCATGGGGGCTGCGGTACATCTGCGATCGTAAATGGGGTGCTGCGTGAAAACTCAAATAACAAAGAGAGAGAGAGAGAGAGAGAAGGGAGAGAGGGGGAGACACGCAGAGACACACAGTCTTAGACAGACAGGCAGTAGAAGACAGTTGCAGACAGACATACAGATGAATAGAATAGAATGGAAATGAACGGACACACAGACATAAAAAGACGGACAGGCAGACAAAAAGACTAACAAACAGACAGTGCAAACGACAGAGCACACTATTACGTTCACGCGCTAGAGCTAAAAACAAATTTGGATCCTTTGTTGGTCAATAGAAGATAACGATCGCCAGTCGTGACTTTAAACAGTGCCTGGTACTTTACCAGTTTATTGAAGGACTCTAAATACGAATTGGCAGACTGATTGTGCACAACATCTCTTATTTAAATCCCGGGAGAGATTAACGAATACATCTAGATCCTTAAAATGAAGATAGGATTATTTTCTCGTAAAGTATCTGTAATACGTGGTCAGGAAGACAATACTATTTTAAGAATGTGGCCATTGGATAGAAATTATTTTTCCAGAGGATTCATGGGTTTCGTCCGTTGAAATTCATTTGACTTCTGAGACGTAATTTAGAGATGTGCATATGCATTTTCAACAGAGAAACTCATTTGCCAATTTCATAAAACGTTTAAATGCCAACACATTTATCCAAATTGACAATATGTAACCTTTTGTAACCTGGATCATGAAATGCTAATTATCAAGTATACAATTGTTCAAAACTACACGATTGTTTGTTCCCTCTTGTGCTTAACAAGGAGGGGTAACTCCGATTACGATCATTCTAATTTCAATGGAAAAAATGTGGGGACAGTTGAATACAATTTTGACTCAATTTCTCTTTTCGTAAGATACAATTTAAAATTTCGATCATTTGACATTAGCGACCTTCACGTCGCTATGCTAAAGGTGTCGTTCTTAAAACGTGATATTAATGGCCCTATGAGGTTATGAATTATGTTCCCAAGGCCTTAGTCGACAAAATTAGATCTCACCGTCTTTCGATTACGTATTTTGAAGTTTGGCTTTTATGATCACTTCCTATTCCGTAACGAACGTACGGAATCGCGAGTTCTACATCAATCTGAATTGACCATTTGATATTCCGTCTGATTTTATGTCACGGGTCTACGATTCTATGTTTATTAGTAAACCGGTAAGGAATATTCGTATTATTCGCATACAGGACCGGACCTGCATGATGTAATATTCGATTAAGCGACTGATGTACGATTTACGATGTGCGAAATATTTGCTCGTGTCCAGCTAGTTACATTACACCTCGGCCAATTATTGGGTTTAATTAAGAAATTCGCTACATAATATTATGTTTGTAATCGTACTGTACTTAAAAAAGGTATTCTAGGCAGTGAACTCAAATAATCTACAATTTATATTTTTGTGCATACAAGTCCTATATTCATGTGTTTCAGAAACCATGTTTTTTGCCGAAAATTTACAATTTCATACCCTGATGCTTGACATCGAATCAGAGTGGAGTTAAAATTTAAAAGAGTTCTTGTTTATGAAGGAGATTATCCCTAAATTACGAGTTACAAAAACGACGTCCCCTTTTCCCTCCCTTGCACAAAAAAGGCTTTCTTGGGATCTCCGCGTTTCAATTCTATTTCACTATATCACAGGGGCGTGCGGTGCCCGATTCATGTGGGTAAGCTCTGTAAATGGCAAGGGTGCGACGTGATGGCTGTTTGGGAAGACAAAACGAAAATTCATTCAGTTACTGTATATAAATATTTAATTATATCATTTCAAAAAATGACATTATTATTATTATTATTATTATTATTCTGGAAGAATGCGAGTCCCCAGCATAAGCGCACACAATTTTCTAAGAACTACCAGTCACCAACAGTCGTTGGCATTTGAACGATCCATACGTCGAAGACAAGTTATCTGTCGGGGCGTGATGAATGCTATATAGAAACACTACCATTTGAGCTGATACGGCAACGCTCACACGACGAAAACTATTCGAGGAAGCGGCCTTCCCAATGGCAATGCCCTCCTTCCCTCACGACATAGCTTGTGATGTGTGAAAGAACTTTTGGCAGATGGTATCTCGCAGGATGACGAGAGGAACTCTTTCAAATTATTTATTACACAATTCTATTTTCACACATTTCCACTTATGAAATTATTCGATGTTAATACATTTTAAATCTTGTTTAATATTTTATATTAATACATTTTTTAACATTTTACATTATTGCAAAAATTCAATGAAGCTTGAAACATTTGGAGAGAAGTGTCCCCTCTTCCCCCTAAGTTAAGCCTATGCTGTCTGGAGACAAAACGAAAAGTATCACAGATGAAACAACTGAGAACAAAGATGGACTTTTATTACGATTTCCTGCGTGCCACTAGCAATTGAGCCGCAATAAATGGCAACTGAAGAAGTACATACGCTGTTATAATAACATTTGAAGTGAAGCATAAGGAACAATAAATTAGTTATTACGTCAGATCTACTGGATAAATAATGTTGAAAGAAAACAAGTCATCCTACCTGATTTATTTGAAAATAAAATCCATTCTCCTCTCTTGTTTGGCAAATTCTTCAGTGACATCATCATAAAATGTGGCAGAACTTCGTATTTCTTTAAGTTTTTCTTTCTCAATTGACAAGAGTGCCAAATTACTTACTCTTTCTTGTCCTTGTGTTGATCTTTGAAACGATTTAATACGTTTGAGGGCAGAAAACGACCTTTCAACCGATGCTGATGTACTGGGTATAGTTAAAACAAGTAAAGCAAATTTATATAATTCTGCAAATGCTAAATGGAGGTGATTTGACTTCAGATGTTTCACTAAATCATGGGGAAATTTTCCACGAAATTCTTCCATTGAGTACAGTACTATCAATTCATTTTTCAGTCGTAATAAGTCAAAATAATTTTCATGTTTTGCATTAAGAGTCTCCAAGGCGGAAGGGAACGTTGATTTGTAAGACTCAAATTTAGTTGGATCCAGTAACGAAATGAATTCCAATTGTGGGAGATTTCCAAACCTATTCTTTATTTGATGTGTCACATTGTCTATTATTTCAAAAAATAGCCTTCTGTATTTCATTACATTATCTTCAGGGCAAAGGCACCTCCTTTTGCGCGGTACATTTTCAGAGCTGTCAATCAGATGATTAGTGGCAGACCAGAATTCATCAAATTTGGACCTCTCATTTTCAATTAGCTGTTCCGTCTCTTTTACTTTTCCGACACAGAACAGGATATCCAAGTGTTTCGTTTGAAGAATATTGTAAAGAATATCGGTGTAGGCGTAAATCTTGGAAAATACTTCTAGAAAGAATATTGTTTGAAATTCATTAAGGAAATGCAAGTACCCTCGGGCAAGAACAACAGTTTCACTTTCCCATGAGGATGAGTTGTCAAATATATTTTGAAAAAAGTGGATTAACACATCACGATTTTCTTTTATAACATTTACAATTCGGGAAGTGAAATTCCAACGTGTTGGTGCATTTCTTGGAATTTTCGTCTTGCAGAAGTCATTAAGAGCATTTGTACGTTTTGTAGATTTTGAAAAGAAAGAACTTAATCCATTCAAAGTTTGAAAGAAAATGCGACACTCTCTTATATTCATAGCTGACTGAGACAATACAAGATTCAGCACATGACTGAAACAATGAACAAAAAGAGCTCTTGGATACTTCTCCTGCACCTTAGTTTTAAGGCCATTTGATTCTCCAGCCATCACTGCAGCTCCATCATATGTCTGAGCAACAAATTTGTCACCGATATCATATAATTTTACTATTTCTTCCACATGATTAAATAAGCCATTGGCAGATCTATCCGCGCTTACGTCCACAAACGATATAAAAGTCTCCTGAACTTCTGCAGTTTTTTCCTGAACATATCTAAGAGAAGTAGCTAATTGTGATTTGTTACTTACGTCGGATGTTTCATCTAAAATAATTGCAACATGCTGAGCCGTGGAAATATCATCTTTAATAGATTTGCTCAAGACATTACTTATTGCAGAAATCAAATCGTTTTGAATTCTGTTGGAAGTTCCTCTAAATGTCTTGGCAAATTCTAGGTGTTGTTGCAATGTAGTATCATACGTACTCAACAAATTTAAAAGTTCAACGTAATTGCCTTTGTTAGCTGACTCATTTTCACGATGCCCTCTGAAAGGCAATTCCTGCATTGCTAAAAAACATGTCGCATCAATTAGGCGTTTTAATATGTCTCTATTTTTTCGAACTGTGTCATTATGTCGCATTACATCTGATCTCAACTGAAGATCAAGTTCAGTTTCGATGCGGACACTTCCAAAACTGGCCAGCTGAACAAGAGAACGCAAATGACTTTGTGATCGTTCGTGTTTCGCTATTGCATTTGAAAGATTGTTCAAATTGCTATACCCTTCTTTGTTCCATACATTACGCTCATTGGAAAACAACAAACATGGCCAACAAAATAATTTATTAAGTTTTAGGCTACCTGTTAACCAATTAGTGTGTTCATATTTTTTAGTATTAAAATAACGGAAATATTCCCTTCCCTTTTCTTTGTGTAAACATCTGAAGTCAGGAAGTTCCGGAACAGGCCTCCCTTGTCGAATAACATCACTTTTCTCCACAAAAGTACGACAGCTGAATGGAGTTTTTAAAATATCGTCAATTACACAATTATTTTCTGCCATAGCTCAATACCGTACCGCTACGTAGCACAAAAGGCAGCACACGAAAAGAAAACGCACAGAAATAATACGCACACATGAAAATATCCACGAGTTCGTACTATCACTCATCAATAACACTAGACGTACTAGGCGGCGCTTACCACTGTGTCGTATGCGAACACGTTTCCAAGCTCATTTCAGGGCCGCCCTGGGAGGTGCTGTAGGCGGTGGGCCGGGTTGCTGCGCTTTCAGAGGGCTACATACAGCCAAATGGAGGTTCCAAAAAGTCAAGAGCGCATGCGCGAACTTCCTAATGCATTTAGACGGAGAATATCGCAATGCTCGCTTCGGGCCGGGTGGCGGCGCCTACGACTTCCATCTCTTTCGTCCGGCTTCTGCCTCTGTCTGCATCAGCGTTGTATGCTCGATGTAGGGCCGCACTCTGTCCGCGCGCCTTCGTAAGCCAGTGGACCCTTCCTTGACAGACATTTAAACTTCTAGCCGAGTTCTCATAACTGATGGAGTCGCGATTTCACAATATAATAATTACATTTAACTGTCTTTTCTCCAGGGTAAGCGCAGCATACCTAGCTTACCTGGAATGCACGCCACTGCTATATCATTTACAAGTCAGTCATCCGTTCCAGCCAGGAAACCTGATTGTGCATCTAAATATGTCTGAAAATTATCTTTCTTTATACACCGAGCACTGTACAAAGTGCGATGGAGTTTGGACGGTGTACACTCGGACATTCTGTGCATTGCACTGCACTGCAGAAACAGCAATTCTAATGAACGGTTATTACTCAAGGTCCACAATGCGCTTTCCTCATGGAGACTATTTGAAAACAATATTGATGTGTCTCTCAATATTTACAAAGAAACCAATAAAAATGATTAGAAAAGAAAACACTAATGGAACTATAGAAAAATACTTATATTACGGCCACTCTAGCAGAAAAAATATTATTGACATTAGTGGTATCATCTGACCGAATTTGAAACTGACGAGTGTACTCTTTCTATATACAATGTAATTACGAAAAGGAAGACAATACACAGAATTCAGATTCCATCAAAATAATTCTTGGGAAAGTTAAATTCTATACTAAGCAAGAAGATTTATTATAAATGGACAAGATCAGATCATACTGATACAATAGATCAAGAACAATCGATCTCACCATAACTGCCTCCGCTGTCCCTACGGACAATACCTTCACTGGAAGACACAATCAAATAACGGAAATAGTTCATAGACGTCAATAAAACATTTTACTATATGAATCAACACCAACGAGTAATAAGAATCGTTTTCATTCCTACAAAGAAATTTTTTACCCTTTTGTATTGGGTAGATCAAATAGATTGATCATACTGTCAATCATTTAGACTAGATATCCTCCTTATAGACAAACAAGAAGAGGAAAAAGGACATCAAACAGAAAGAAATACAAAAAAATCAAAATACACATTTTTTTCGTATAAATTGCTGCATATTTTGAAATTAGCGCGCAGATTCTTCGTGCAAAATTTCAATCCAGAAAGAAAGTGAATTTCTTCTTCTGCGAACGAACTTATCCCCATGCACATCTCTGGGGAAGACGGAAATAGTTTACCAAGCAATAATAATAATAAGACGAAGAAGAAGAAGAAGAAGAAGAAGAAGAAGAAGAAATCAGTATTGAAGAAAAGGAATAAATCAAGAATCCTCAAGGAACCTAATAAATGGTGTTAACACTTATGCTGCACCAGAATTGACATTCTCTCGGAATTGTGAAATATTCTGACACAGATTTTCAAGAACTAGATACCACTTACAGCAAATCCACCTCAAACAGCTCTCATCAAAATCAGACATCTCAAAAGCGCTATCAAAAGGCTCAGCGAATGAAAAAATTGCAAATGAACTTCCACTCTTCAATAGTGTATTGTTGAAAAATGCTGTGGCAGCAGTTGCAAACTACTCGCCACTAAATCTTCAGAAGATTGATACTAACATTAAGTCATTTGCCAGAGAAAAACGCATATATTACGGACCTAGGAATGTACAATCAAAATCATCCATAGTGAAGTATAGACTAATTGAAAACCTCCGTTTTACAAATACTGGCCTTCACCAGCTCTAGAAAATCATGAAATAGAACTCGGATAGCCCATTGTCACAGATAATACTGTGGATTACAATCGCCCGGTCATAGTGATTATCAATAAAATAGGAAAGAATGGGTTAATTATTAACACATACTGTCTATTAAAACAATATAAAATGATAGAATCAGAAAAAAGGCCAATTATACGATTTTGGCAGCGGAAATTCAACGTGTATGACAATTGGATAAGGTTGAAATAGTGTCAATAATTATCTCAGCCACGGGAGTTGCGAGGGATCGATTTGCTTCTTGCCGTACAAAAATTTAATTATCAAATGGCATTGGTATAACCATCCAGAAAATTTCAATTCTAGAATCTTGTCATATTCAGCAAAAATGCTTAAATGGAATAATAATAATAAAATAATAACAATAATAAAAAATAATAATAATAATAATAATAATAAAATAATAATAAAATAATAATAAAATAATAATAATAAAATAATAAAATAATAATAAAATAATAATAATAATAATAATAATAATAAAATAATAATAAAATAATAATAATAATAATAATAAAATAATAATAATAATAATAATAATAATAATAATAATAATAATAATAATAATAATAATAATAGTTCTCGTATTTAAATAAAGTTAAGATGTCCTCTGCGACAAGTCAATACAATACGGGGTAAAGTTTGAGAAAACATTTAGTGGACGTGTCATAGTCAAAACGATTCCTGACTGAAGACTCGATGAATCGTATTTGTAAAAGTACCTAATAAATTAAATAGCAACATTGTCGTTCCTATAAGTTATTAGTTTTTCTCAATCTTATCTACAAGGACAGTAAAAATTAACACTAAACTTTTTAGGACTCTTCCAAATTCTATGAAGTGGTCTTGCTTGAAGAAGTATGTAAACCGGGACAAGTACTCTCACGCTTTCCACCTTCACAAGGAATACTGGTCAAGGCCATTTTCATTGTACTTTGTGCAAGTGACGAAGCATAGCATTTAAAATTGTTTAGGTACGGTACGTTGCGCTGCATGAAACGTCAATATGTTGTTTAAACGGCAGAAATACAGCTTACTCTGTATCGAACGAAATATCCCCCTCTCCCAGGCATTGTGATGATAGAATGCCCGCGGCGAGAGAACAAGCAGTCGTCCTGCGCGCTGGTGTCGCCATCTATGTGCGCGGAGTCGAACAATTTCCACCTCAAGAGCGCTTCATTTGAAACATCGCAGCGTTACGACATCTGCACAACATTCACATTCTGATAACTCATTTCGGCTTCTACGATTCTGTATGAAACATAAAACAAGAATTTTGAATATGAATGTGCCTTGGGAGATAATACGTATCTACATACAAGAGTTTCAAAGGAGTTTAAGAAACCTAATTTCCGTGTCCGCCAGCATACGCAGACATTACAACATATGTAGTGATAATGTCTCATTAGATTTCAACTCGCTACAAATACATGTAAAACTATGCGTTTATGCTTACTTTTTTATTTTTGTGAAACTACAATACAAATATCTCTAAAGAATCTTCAGAACTACAATTATTTAAATGTATAAGGAAACTACTTTTCTCTACGACCATTAAATAAATATACATATTCCTCCTGTGTATTTTATCGATGAATGATCTCTATTACACAGACCGTGAGTTCCAGTTCGCAATCCATGGCCTGTCGATCAAACCGATTCCTAGAATTTTCGGAATCCACGGGCAGAACTGCATTCTCTTCGCAATTCCTGGTTCTTTTGAACCGCAGTAGAAAGTGAATGATTTCGCAGTTTCATGTACGAAAACTCTACATTGTTGTACTGTTATTTCTAGTTACATTTCGCATTAATCATTCAACAGAAAATGAATCTTGAATCCAGCGACAGTGACAGTGAAAATAAAATTTGTACTCAACCTGAAATTCACGAAATAGCGAATTCGAATACTCTACAATGATTGCCAGAAAAATTAAGGCAGTATTATGATCAATCATGTACACCATTTATGGAGTGGAGAAAGACTAATAGGGTTAACTCTTTTAGCGAGAACGTTTTCTTGGCTTACTTTACAAAACATTCTCAACAGTATAAACCCTCTAGCTTATGAAAGATTTACTCAATGTTAAGAATCACATTGTACATACACTGTTTGATGTAAATAATCCTTATACTTGAGTTTCCAATAGAACAAAATCTGTTCAAAATTTGTTCAAAATCTGTTTCAAACATTTACATTTCCTAGTCTTTACTTTAGTATTTCGTCCACCCCACCAGCTCAATATGTTTGTAGATTCGCCAAACAATGATCTACAAACTCTGATCCGTTTAAATATGCAGAATGGCAAATTTCACAAAATTTGCGCGATTTAGACAATACAATACAAGGATTATTTGAGCAAATATGAAATGTTTTTGAGGGAACCACCAGAATGGGCTATACAGATATCATTAAGACCATTCTGTAGACATGCCATACTTATGATTTTCAAATGAAACGACCTATATTTCTTTGCACCATGAGGGACGCCCAGAGAGGGGGGCAGCTAGTGGAATTTGCCCAAAGTCCCCACCCAATTGAGGCCCCGATTTTTTTAAGTCGAAACATATAAACAATTATTTACTTCTAATTCAAATTAACCACCATAAGTTATTTCAGTTCCATGGATTGATTGATTGATTGTTTTTTTCGTGTTTCTGGGCGCGTCAACTGCTTCGGTCATTAGTCCCGTTTGTGTAGTGCATGTTTTTTCTCGGGAGATGGCGGTGATCTTCCCCTGCTGGATTGCGAGATTCGGCGCCGACCTACCGTCGGCTAGTGGGGTTTCCCCCTAACCAGGACTCTCCCACCAGCGGGGCACCGCCCCAGCCGGGACAAGCTTTAAGCTCCCGACCGGTCTCCCGGAATATGTGTAATGTAGTGCATGTTAGTGTAAGTGTGTGTGTGTGTAAGGGGAGAGGATAGGACAAGGAAAAGGAAGGACAGATCACGCGCGGCACGTGACCCGTTTGTTACGGTACTGCTCCGGCATTCGCCTGGTGTTGATCGGAGAAACCACGGAAAACTCTGTTCCATGGAGAGACGCATTGTTTTGTATGGATGTTTTTGGAAGGGAAGAACTTTTGTTTGAAGCAAGGGGGCCACCGTGGATTTACCAGGTCTCTTGCTTCCTCAGGGCACCCCTGAGCGTCATGACTCGGGTAATTTCTTAATACATTAAAATCCATTAAAAAGGAGCACACACCTACCGCACCTACACCTCCTACGGGGTACGTAATACAAAAACTAAAATGTTTTTTTTTTACTAAACAATGAAACCGCGGTCATAAAAGGCGAGCATCGGTGCAGGGCGCAGGGGCGGAATGTGGCGGGGTGGAGTGGGTTGGGCGCGCGCAGGACTCACCAGGAAGTTGGCCGGGTCACACTGGTGGGCGCGGGCGTGGGGGGCGCCGGCCGCGGGGGCGGCGCAGTGCGGGCCCTCGGCGTAGCCCCGCGGCCCCCGCGCCCCGCCCGCGCCCGCCGCCCCCGCCACACGCCCCTCCACGATCAGCACGCCCAGCTGCACGAAGGCTTCCAGGCCGTCCGCCGCCGCCCCCACGCCGCCCACGCCGCCCACCGCCACCGACGCCGCCACCGACGCCACCGACGCCACCGACGCCGCCTCGGCGGCGGCCGCCACTGCCGCCGCAGCCTCCGCCGCCGCCACCGCCGCCGCCGTCCCCGTCCCCGATGCCGAGGGCGCGGAGGGCGGGGAGGTGGCTGCCGCCGCCGCCGCCGCCGCCAGGGCGTGGTGGTGCATGTCTGAAAAGAGAGAAAGCACGCCTTCTGTCAGTTTTTTGCCGCATGACATCTATGTCTTTGTTTGTAGTGAATATCACGACAAGGTCCGCACAAGGTAAGAAGAACGAGATTCAAAAGCAAAAGAAAGTATTTCCGTGGTATTCACAAGTCGCTCACATTTCGGTCTTTGCGTCTTGGTTGTTGAGTTAACAACAATCCTAAATGTTCTTCGAAATCTTTGCGGAACGTGTTTGGGGAGAGGCAAGAATCGAATCCCGAATAAGGGGCAGCTGTTAGCCGCGGCAAACGAGCAAGCAGGACAAACACCCTGAAAATTGGCCGAAACGTAGTGTCAAACTGAATTTCCCCTCACAGAATAAGATTGTCTGCGTAGTTGCCGCGGGAAGTCGGAATGTCGGCGTGTCATCTGAAACCGGGAGCTGCGGGCTCGAACTCTAACGAACTCATCAGAGAATGCTTACAAAACCAATGGTCTGAAGAGCAATCAATCATTATAATTATATATGTAATATATATTTGCGTACCGTATTTCCGAAACAAAGTATTTTGATAATTTTTAAGTAATTTTAACGTTTATATCTTCACTTTGTCATCAACTTGTTTACTCAATATTTTCCTTATTAAATATGCCAGTCTGTTGAAGCTACAATTTTAATTTGATTTTCAGTTTTACAACTTGTTGATCTTCCACTGGAGCTATCCGAGTACGACACACTCTCATTATTGCACACGGAATGTATAAAAACGTAGCCTACACCAACTTTGTGACATAATTTAATTTCTTAATTTTACTTCAAACTAAAAGTGTTAGAAAAAAACAATTTATCAATTTTGAAAGGTGTTACAAGACTAGAAAGATGTCAATAATTGAACTTGAGCGAGCTGCTTCGAGAGATGGGGATGCGCAGGCTTCCGCGAGCTGCAGCGGCTGTTTGGGTGCCAACGCGACGAGGTCTGTGTGACCAACGTTTCTGCCATCGAATCGTTGCCTTCCCCAAGGTTGAAATGCTATTTTGAGAGATGGACGCAATTTACTGAATCGCTGAAAATATATTGAAGTTAGGAAAAGAGTTGTCTTGTTTCGGCACAGGGTCAAAACCGTCCTCAGGGCACCAGCTACTTTATTGAAAGTACACCAATAACGTATTAATGACATTACGTGACGTCTGACGAGTTCCAGATCTCTAAAGTCAGGTTCTCCCGTTAACTCATGTGGTGAGAGTCCGACCTTGACACAAACACATTAAACTTGCTATATTGCTGATGGTCCAATTAGCATACGAGGCAATTTTCTAATCATTATAAGGTGGGAAGTTCTAGAGATTACAAGTGCTTCTCCTCAAAGAAAAATATCAGTTTTGCTTACCTGCACCTGATTTGCAAATGCTCATGCCTACCTGCTTTGCTGTACTCACAATCAGTACTGATTAACCAAAGTCGTTTGTTTCGAGATATCCCTACTCCCCTTCCCACTGTCGCAGTAGTTTCTTTCATTGGGTATGGCCTCATTAAATTCGCTCCTAAACATTGATTTCTTTCATGAAAGTTAATAAAGACACGAGTCATTAATGCCAAGTTAACGAAATACATTACTTTTCGTTTATAAGTCAGAGACCCCGTAATGATAAGTAATGCAGATTGTACCTAAAACCCACATCATTTTTAACAGTATCTTTATTTTCTAAATATATTGAGACCTGTCCAATTCACGTAGTCAAGGACCCATTTACGTACACAAAGTAGGCGCGTTTTAAGGTTACATTAGCAATACAATTGATATTTCACTGCGAGTATCATCTCGTAATAATAAATCCTGTTTTACCACGGACAGATAACAAGCAGCACAGCAATTAACCTTCAATGAAAAAGAAGAGTCAAGACTCACTAGTGTGAGTCTTTGAGCATACAGCATTGAGTCTTCAAAAAAAGTATTCAGTACTTTTAAGAACTTTTCTACTTTCTTCTTACAATAATACTTTTCATTTCAACATATATTTTTTGTCATTATTACATATTCAACGCTTTTTCGAGATGCGTCTAAATAGTGAACAAGGTATTTAATAGAGCTTCCTTCAAGAGGGAGAAAAGTTAGATCCCGAGCATTATTGCACGAGAGATTCGTTATCCCAAGTAAATAAATCTCACTTAAGTACAGAGCCATGCACATCATTTTATTTTTAAACCATTTCACTGATTTTTTTGTTTAGTTTTAAATACACATACACGCTTATGTACAGGGCGAAACACTAACCACCATGGCTATGCACAAGCTACAGGAGTATTTGAAAAGATATTATAAACAAGAGAAGGTATGGGATTCCAAACTTGCCTTAAGCGATATCTACGATCCTGAATATCCCCTTCCGAATTTTTAATAGAAAGAGAATTTTCAGAATATAAATTGTTACCAGAGAAATCGAAACGCTTTTGTGAAACATATGGAAATTATTGCAAATGGAGGAATAATAGAGAAGTGATGGTAGTTTTGGAAAAGATTTCTACTGGCATTTCGTCAAAATCTTATCCACTTTCAATTATAATTCAATCTTGAAGGCAACTTCATAATTTAAAGAAAAAATATCTCCAAGCAAGTATGTACGCATTTATCTAGAAAACTTTATTGACTACTAAAGTAATAGTAATATTCACAAATATCCATTGTAATATCGATCGCATTTTGTAAACGACAGCGTGAAGACTACAAACCAACAAAATCTAACAAATTTGCGAAGCTGAAATTTTATAGATGTTCGCAGGATTCTTTGAGAAACCTGTTTAAAATAAAATTGCAGTTTTCCTACAGATATTAACGTTAGACGTTTAAATACGAAAAGAACTGCATCATTTAACTTGAGTAAGTCTAAATTTCGGAAAATGCAATTAATGTCCCAAGGATTAATATTTTACTAATCTAAATAACCTAATCATAAATATTTATGTCTATAAACATTAACCAAGCCCTAGAAAAAACAATAACCCTGTGACGATAATACTTGTCAATCGAGTTCCCGTTTTGCGCGCACTGGCATTCTTAGTTTACACTGTGCTATTACTAAGGTCCCGGGAAAACTTTAATCATGGCGGGAATTAAGGGATATTTTAACAAGAGAAAAGTGTTACTAAAGTTTCAATTTAATCACGTTTATAATGAAGTACAATATTAATATATCGTATAGTTATATCATATCACGATAATATTTTGTTACAATGGAAGGTTAAAAAATCCTCTGAGTAACATCTTCATGAAAATTTAAATGCGTATATTTCGATATAATATTTCAATAAGGTAGTAGCCAAATCAATATATTCTTTAAAAATATTCTTATAGATACAAACAAAAGAGTAAACAAAAGAGTAAACAAAAGAGTAAACAAAAGAGTAAACAAAAGAGTAAACAAAAGAGTAAACAAAAGAGTAAACAAAAGAGTAAACAAAAGAGTAAACAAAAGAGTAAACAAAAGAGTAAACAAAAGAGTAAACAAAAGAGTAAACAAAAGAGTAAACAAAAGAGAAAACAAAAGAGTAAACAAAAGAGTAAACAAAAGAGTAATAAAAGAGTAAACAAAAGAGTAAACAAAAGAAACAAAAGAGTAAACAAAAGAGTAAACAAAAGAGTAAAACAAAAAAGAGCAAACAAAAGAGTAAACAAAAGAGTAAACAAAAGAGTAAACAAAAGAGTAAAACAAAAGAGTAAACAAAAGAGTAAACAAAAGAGTAAACAAAAGAGTAAACAAAAGAGTAAACAAAAGAGTAAACAAAAGAGTAAACAAAAGAGTAAACAAAAGAGTAAACAAAAGAGTAAACAAAAGAGTAAACAAAAGAGTAAACAAAAGAGTAAACAAAAGAGTAAACAAAAGAGTAAACAAAAGAGTAAACAAAAGAGTAAACAAAAGAGTAAACAAAAGAGTAAACAAAAGAGGAAACAAAAGAGTAAACAAAAGAGTAAACAAATAATAAATTAAAAAATACAAAATATTTTTTGTGGCACAACCTGTGCAGGAAATTAAAACTTGATACAAGTGTTGCACAATGTCATAACATACTCTGACATCTGTAACGAATAGGAATTTGCACAATTGCGAGTATGATTTTTTAAAAGTTAATACTTTCTCCCCGGGTTTCAAGAGATTGCAACTCTGATAGTGGACCGAGGCCTTTAATTAGCAATATGATTACAGAGGTGATAAAATTGTCTGTGGCCCATTGTTCGTATCTCACAAAAAGACTAGGTGTTAAGAGAACAATGAAACAGCACCTGACACTGAACAAAAAGGAAATTTCGAAATTACCGTTCT
Source organism: Teleogryllus occipitalis (assembly GCA_011170035.1). Lineage (NCBI taxonomy): Eukaryota > Metazoa > Arthropoda > Insecta > Orthoptera > Gryllidae > Teleogryllus > Teleogryllus occipitalis. The sequence goes on along the minus strand of BLKR01005632.1, from coordinate 25,524 downwards.
TCATTACAATAAACAACCTTCAGTAGTTTAGAGATAGTGTGAAGTATATTTAAATATTTAACTTTATATGTGTGAAGTTACATTAAAGAGAAGTTAAAATCTAGTTTTGGTTTTAATATATGATAAAGAAAATCCATGTGGAATTTCCTAATGACATACAACTGATCACATGTGCAGATAATTCATATTCTAGTTGAGTAATCACCACAGTTACGTACTAAAAAAACTAGGTACCGCTCAACCGACGGGACATCGAAAGTGTGGATCAATGCGAACGAAGCTCCAACAAGCGGGGTCGTTCTCTCGCTGTTGGCAAGAGTGTTTGCACCTCGCTTCCCCCAGTGCCCGCTAGGATGCGATAGAAGCGGCAGCAGTGGCGCGGGACGCCAGATGAATGCCCTTTTATTTTCTTTGCCAGGCTCTAATCGGCCTGTGCGGGATTCGGGAGTGACGTCACTGTGGAAGACTGGCCAAGACCGTCTCCACAGCACGGGGCCATGGAGGGGAAGTTGGGATGCGGAGGGGGGTGGCAGGGGGGGCGTAGGGAACGGAAAATAGGTCGCGCATTGCGCACACGCGCGTCAGCTGGAGGGGGTTGGGGGAGGGGGAAGAGGAGGAACGAAGCCGTGCGGCTGTCAGGTGCGGCGAGTGGGACGAAAACAGGAAGACCATGTAGCAAAAAAGTTCGTTTCTAGGAGGGTGCACCACAACAAACAAAGGGGAACGTGATATGTTATCTTCACGCACAGGCCAGTTAAATGTACTCGAGGCAAAAGTCTATCTGGTAAATAACCGCTGTTCTTGATCTTTTTATGAACGCTTGATTTCATCATTTACATTGTAAACATCACATGTTTGTCCCTCTCAGAATCGCACTTCAGAGCAGAATTCTTGTTGCGTAGATTAATGAAAATTAACGCAAGTCAACAGAACTTCAATTTTGTTTACCTGACAAAAAAAGAAAACATTTATTTTACATTAATTAATTTGAAAATATTACGAATTCTATATATTTTTTAAGATAGAGGCCTTCACAATTGCTGTGTTATGTTAAAGGATACCATCCCCACAATTCGCATACTTTGCATATTGTTTTATTGTCCATGGCATAATTTAAATGCGACTTTTGACAGTTGCCAGGTGTCACTTTCCTTTATTTGACATTCTATTTGTATTTGAGACTAAAAGAGCACAAGCACATATATTTGTAAATCAAAATAAAATAAAAAAGTTATTCTTTAAAATATACGAACGTGTTAAACCTCCTTCTGATTGTCATTTAAACATTCAAGTTTTAGTCAGCTCGCAATACTGATTTCCAAATTCATTTTTTTGAACTTCTGGTTCGTTTTTCTAACATCGCAAATAAGATTTCACGGCGACATAACAGAAAATTCGGCTTTACCGAAAATAACGGCTACCCTAGTGTATTACGTTAATTTTGCAAATTGAAATTTCTTCGATCTCCCCACCTTGTTATATTTCATTCTTATAAATGAGGGAGACTTATTCTCAAATAGATCAAACAATATCGTGCCCCCTTTGAAGTTTTTTCTGACTGTGTGGATTTGTATGAAAGAAACAAAAGCTGTGTAAGTAATCGTCTGTTTTACAAGATCTCGCTTGATGTCAATTCAGCATTTTTTACGCGTAATTTATACAGATTAATAGGATTGTGCTATCGAAATTAAGGGTTGTACGGCCTTGCAATTGGCCTAAGGCTCAACGAAGTTTCCATTACCATCCAGACACAAGAGCTTGTAATAAAGAGATAAGACGGTATGATAATGTGGTTTTAAGTCTTGTAACAAAAGATTGCATATTTCCAGAAATTGTCCAAAAGCCCATTGCTGTAGGAACCAGACATTCGACAAACTCAATTTCTTTTTAGATTTTCTCTAAAATAATCCATAAATGTCAATCATAGCCTTCTTCGAAGATCTCAGGTCCCAAATTCAGAACCTCAATGGCTTCTAGAGGAACCCATGATCCCTAGATGTGTTATCAGATATTGTGTTGATTCACCAACATTTACGGTGTAAATTAATTAATTAAATCATTCTTTAATAGTACGCTTATCAATAGTCACTTGTTTTCTTCCAAAGGGTGGCTGTTTTAAAATTGATATATATGAGTCGATAGATGTGCGTCCCCGCCGCTTCATGGTGGCGCTACTTGATGTTTTGTTTTGATTGTTGAGATTTGTTCACAATTCGTCAAGGTTTTGTTTCAGTGTAATAATTGCATGACAGTTTGCATGTATTTCTTTTGTAGTGTATTTTGTAGAGAACATTCGGACAGTGGGTTTTGTTCGGTTGTACTGTAGTAGTGAAGTTGTTCACAGGTTATGTCGAATTCCGAATAACCACGCGCCCCAAAAGACGCAAACGTAGTACATTGACTGGGAGCAGGGAAAGAGAAAGTTAGCGTATGTGTCGTGATAGTGAGGTCATTTCGTTTTCTGTTGGGTCATTGTCTATGAAATGTCAGTTTTGTTCTACTTTGTATTTCCCATGTCAGAGAAATTCTGTAAACGAGTTTACTGTGTGTTGCTTAAATGGGAAAATAAGTTTACCTTCCAGCAATATGCCAGAAGAAATCAAACAGTTGTTTATAGGAGATTATGACACATCAAAAAACTTTAGAAATAATATCCTCAGTATAATAGTGGTCTTTCTTTTGTGTAATTTGGTGCTGATATTGCATTGCCACCTGGTCATGGGCCATACGTGTTGAAAATTTTGTGAACTCCACATCCCAGAATATATTCGTTATACCCTGAAGATTCAAACAATGCAACATATTGTGAACATTAGTCTGGGCACAGTATTTTACATTTATCTTAGATCACACCGTCATATTTTGACGGGTTCTCAATAATAATAATAATAATAATAATAATAATAATAATAATAATAATAATAATAATAATAATAATAATATTGAATTTGTCACCCAATTGAGGAGTAGGTTTTGCTGCTTTATGCCTCTGTTTTTTATGTAAACACGTGGCATTTGTTTTGCAGGCTTCCTATAACATATAATACTTATTCCATTTTTGACATGAAGTTATATGCAATATTGACATACAACTACAATAATGATGTCCAACTATGTTACCAAACCCAATTATATTCGCGTGTACGCGTATATATTATAATATACTATATTATAAAAGCGTGTATGCGTCCGATCATACTGACACAGACAAATTTGTTTCAGAATTTAATTTAGTATTTTATTTCATAATAACTAACATGATTTCATGGAGCAGTGATGCTTCCTCCCAATGAAAAATAATATCGAAAACAAATCGAATATGATTTACATTTTTGAATTTTCACTCTACTTCCATTTAATAAATACTCCGTATTTTGAAGAAATGTTTTTTTTTTATTCCTCATATTCCATATATCTTGTATCAATGGATATAACAAGCATTAAATTAAACTTAACATTTACAACATTTATCATTATACATGAACTCTAGCGGTGCTGCAACAGCACACAAACTTTCTCATATTATTTATAATAGCTACGAAATACTATAATACTATTTGAACCTGAAAAGTCTTTCCAAAGCAGAATTTTTTTTTCTGTGCTGAGATTCGAATTGCGGCTCTCAGGTTTATCACGCCATTCATGTCCTACACCACCCCACAGCTAAACTCAACCTTCCCGACGCTTCAAAAAGATTTTAACATTTGCATTTGCAATTTTCAAAAATTCAGAGATATTCATTTACATTATTACAAGATCTAATTTTAAAGGGCATATTTCATTAAGGAAAAAATACGCTGAATACTATAGATGTGTAATGTAATGTAATGTAATGTATAGTAAAAAGAGAAAAGGGCCTAAAATCGATCCTTGAGGAACTCCACGTGCAATTGGCAAAGAGTCGGAAAGGTGTGTATGTAGTGTTCCATCATTCCAATAAGGCATTTCCACTCTCCGAGTTCGTCGTTTAACGTACGTACATAACCAACCTAGGGAAATGCCACGGATTTCATTGAAGGAATTTAAGGAAATAATTTTGAAAGTAAAATGTCATGATCAATGACGTCAAAAGCTTTTGAGAGATCTAAAAATAATCCAATAGGAGCTTCGTTTGGTCCAATAATGAGGTGACATTTTTAAGGAACGAATATGGCTCTTTCCGTAGATTTTGATTTTCTAAATTCATTATGGCAATCTGAAAGCGCGTCATATTTACTGACAAAAGTTTCCATTCGTACATTAAAAAGTCTCTCCAATATTTTTGAAAAAAAACTGACAAGTGAAATTGGCCGATAATTTTGAATTTTATTTTTGTTGCCTTTTTTTAAAGAGCGGCTGAATCTTAGCTGTTTTGAAAATGTCTGGAAAGATTCCTGTGCATGGATGCATTAAATATTGAGTTAACAGGTGTATAATTGCAGGTGCACAGGTCTTTAACAAAGAAACCGGAAACTCATCTAAACCGGCCGAATATTTATTTTTAGTTTACCGATTATTTTGATAATTTCGTAGGAAGACGTTCTGGAAACTAACATCGTGTCTAAAAGTTTTGGAGAAATGTCTGATATTGAATTTTGTGGCGGAAGAACCTTAGTAAGATCTGCAGCAATTTTCGAAAAGTATTGATTAAAGAGACTAGCCACTCTTGTCGGATCGTTCACATTTATATCGTTATATTTTAAAACAACACTCTCTGCAAGGTTTCTAGTTGATTTGGTTGTATTTTTAATTATATTCCACATTGCTTTTGTTTTGTTATTTGAGTTAAAAATATCCTGATCGTGCTTCATGATTCTAGCCTGCCTTATGACTTTTCTCAACAATGATTTGCATTTTTTAAAGTAGAGGAGGAAATCTTGAGATACGTTATGATGTTTAAAAATGAGAGAAAGAACTCGCTTGTTTTTACTATCTTATTTCCATTGCTTCGGAATTTATTTATTTAACTTTAAAAACAGTGTGTGACGTACTACGGAGATAAGTGCGACGTACTATGGGGAATTAGAAATTATTCATGAAGAATGAGCAAGGTTCAATGATATTGCACCAAATTACTTCAAAATTATCGACTTTTCCTCTCTCAAAAAATTTCCAGCAAAATACGAAAAACTCAGAATTTTATGCATTCATTTAAAAAATATAAGTATCTTTATGTGCCACAAACACGCAAGTTTTATTAAAACTAGATCACTATCCCAACATTTTGTTCAAAAATAGTAATTAAATATGTAGGAACGCAAGCGCAACTGATGACCTGAAAAGTTCGTGAACTTTTGTCGAGAGATAAGACTTATCATCGGTGCAGTAAGTAGTACATTGGTTTCTTAAGTGCTGAATGCTTCCTGTAGTAACAAGTTTGTACAACCCACATGTAAAATGGGTCAGAAAATAGCGTTCCTACGATATTTGTAATTGAGGAATGAAAGAATTCGTGTTCCCTAATTGTTTAATGGGAAAAATTTAAGTAATACATCAACTTCTGTCAGAAATTATATCTACTCTGGGTCTGTAGCAGCATTTGAAATATTCGAATGAAACATTGTGCCTGCATTTTAAATATCTGAAACCTAAAATTAATGGAATGCAATGAATATTTATTTACGTACTAGTGCAGAAAGAGAGTCATTGGGTAATAAAACTCGGACGGACGAGGCAGCGATGGCAGCAGACTCTGGCATTTCGAAAAGAGTACCCCGAAGACACTTTTGTACGTGTTGCGTAAATTATTTTTTTCTAGAAATCATCGAAACTTACAAGTTTATATTCTTGGGGTTATTTTTAATATGAGAGGTGTATGGCTGCCTGTATATGTCGGCATTGCGCTACAATTTTTGGATGTGTCGAAAAAAACTTTTGCCCTTGGGGAATGAGTACATAGCTAATTATTGTTGTATAATGTTCATTATATAGCCAAGTGTGAAGGAATTGTAAAACCATACCGATGTGCCGTCTCAAATTGTCCGCCAAATTTAATTCAATGTGCAATTTTTGCAATATAATGTTAACGTCTGTTAAATCATACTGAGTAATATATCTCGACCATAATTCTAAGAGACACATCAAATCAAATAAAGATTATCGAGCAATATACTACCGATCTTTCGGCCTTAAATCATGTGGCCATCATCAGGGTAAGAAAAAAACTTATGGTTCACATAATAGTCCAAAATATACGCAATGAATAACAAGACAATACGTGTTGCATGCATTCAGCAGTTGAAGATCGAGTCGACACACCTGTACTGTAGTCACAAAGCTTTATGAAGTTCTCCGTAAGAAAAGAAACTTATGTAATCGTACGCCGGAAAACGGCGAAATTTCGCCAGGAAACTCTTATTGCCGGGATCTGGTAACGAAAAAGTGGATAAATCCTGTTGCTAAATTTAGAAAAAAAACCTCTAACACGTGGTGTAGCCTGAATTCTTGTCTTCTTTTCACTTCAGAACAATGCTGTTTAGTGTAGATATTAATTTTATGTTATAACAAAAGAAAATGACCTATTTTTGTCATTTTGTTTGCATTTTTCGTCGATTCTGACTAATAAGTCATTTTTAAATATTTCCGTCGTTTTAATGCATTTTCACTGAATTCATTAATTTTAATATTTTAATTGTACTACTTCAAATAATATTTTCGAGATTCAGCATGATGTTCTCCACAATATTCCTGAGTATGCGATTAGATTTCTTCGGTCATCTATTGTAATGTCAGTCGTTGTGAGTACTACATAATCGAAGGTTCCTGTGACGTCTATCAGCACAATTGTCGGTTCGGCCGATTTCGCGATAAATAAAGGCAGAGATTTCCTGGTAAAGAACAGTCCAAATCAAACATTGTGAAGCTGAGTTCACTTGAACGAAAGGAAGCAGCCTCGATTACATCAGTAACATATCCAACAGCTAAAGTTGTTAATTTGAACTGGTTTCCATCACATTTTTTATGACCTTCATCTCTGATTTTAGGGTATTTTAAAAATATTTTAAGAGCATTTTATTGATCAATTTGGCGATGTTTTAGGTTATCAAAATCCACCCACCCCCCATTCATAACAATGGCTAACTTCTCAAAAAGTTTTAGCTTTGAGCTTATCATACGTGGTGTTCTTTCTGGCTCCCGGCCTACCAGTATTTTGTGTACTTGGCAATACTAAATTGTTTTATATTGCTATGACTTTGGTGTACGGCAAAGTAGACTTTACGCAAAGTAACACTTTCCAATCAATAAACAGTGGAGGTAAGAGTAGTTTCCATTCACGAATCCTTTAAATGTTATTAATTTTTATAAAATAGCTGAAAGTGAACAATGAGATTGCATTCAAGCCAGATAATTTTACATTCATTAGAAATTTACAAAGTATTGCCGCCATGATTATTAGCTTGAAGTTTCATTTCTCGGTCGATGAAATTTCTAAGAAAATGTTGGTTCTTTGATATTTCTACACGTTTATACATCAAATCAGTGTTGTAAGGAAAATCAAAATCTTGCTATTTCGAATTCGGAGTTCCAGGTATGAAGTTCGCTAGCGTAACTAGCTAATCTTACAGAAGTCTTCAGCAGAAAAAAATTATTTTTCCGACCATTGGAAATTAACTCAAGTTCTTCACCTTTCATAATAATGTATCATATATAAAGAGACAGTATGTGCTTACCGCTCCCCATGCCCTTAATAATTTTTCCTCAATAATTAATAATTAATAAGGCCGATGTCGCCTTTAATAATTTTTAAGCAAAATTTTATGTTAGTTCATAATGTGCAAAAACTTTATTTGCCCTAAAAAAATTGAGGGGAAAAGAAAGTAGGCTGCCTGCGCAGGAGAAATAATGTTTTCTGATACATTGTTCCTTCTTATTGACTTCTATACAGAGCTCGATATACACCGCATAACTTACCAGGATCGAGAGAATGTGGTGACGAGTAAAATATGAAACAGTTTAATGATGCTATATGTTCTCTTATGGAGAGCATTATGAAGGGGAATTATGACAGAGAAATATGAAAAGATAAATCGAGTCAAGCTAACATCTAGTTAATTAGTAAATAAGTAAATCTGAGTCAATAAATTTACGCAGAAAATAAAATTATGTATGTACCACGAGAGTTAACTAGTTCTAAAGATCTCGGGCGATAAAAACCAACATTAAATTCAACACATTAGATCCATTATAACGCCCTTGGTGCATAAATAACTATTTGGTGGACGTTATTTATCTGTTTATGCTAGAACGTTTCTCAAAATTTTCTATTTCACCTATGAAAATGTATTTCATTAGACCAATATTTCAATAAGCAGTGCTTGATTGATAAAATTTCAGGTCCCGGAACGCACCCCCAAACTACTTATCAATTTAACTGAAATAAATATATATTTATAGTATGATTTAATAATTACATCGGAGGCATTGAAACGCCGTTCCGTCGCGTTCCGCCAGAAATTAAGCCCTGTGTGTAAGTAAAAGTCAGATTGGGTGGCAATTTTACTCTCATTAGATATATGTATTATTGAGACGATTCTGTAATGGTGCAAATCAGCGATCTCCAGATTTTTACGGAAATACAATATTATAAGTTCCTGGTTCCGAACAATAGCTTTTTCAGTACGGTCCGTCCGTATTAGTTGGCTTAGGCCAGACGTAACCAGCTTTTCATAATGGAGCAATCCACCAATACTTTGTTGTGACGCAGTAAGCCGATGCAAACGGAGCATGAAATATACAGTCATGTTGAAACAAAGAAACGGCGCAACAAAACAAAATGACGGCGTAAGCAGCGTTGCTCAAACACACTTCAGTTTCATCGAAACACTAGAAAGAGCCATAATAAAGAATGTCACAATATTTGTAACATTCTTTTATTATGGCTCAGGAAAACTTAACGAAATATCCAATCGAGGAGGATTATCAGATAAACACAAGAACGTTATAATATTTTTACAGGTATTAAATAGTATTTTATATCCAAATTTACCGCTAGGAATTACGGTTTTAAATAACACAATTTTAGATTACAAAACAAAATGCTCCGAGAGCACCAAATAGCAACAGTGATCAATGATCATTGCATCCAAAGAGTGTAATACGATCATTTTTTTAAATTTATTGCTTGTAGGAATGTTCGAAGAGAAAGGTAAGTTTTGACATCTCTATACAATTGTTCAAACGAAGCGGCACACGCCCGTAAACTTAAGAAATTCTGTTACATATATATTTCCTCTAAACCTTATGCCTAATCTCAGAAGGGAATTGCAAGCTACTCGCTTTTTTTAGATCAATCGTGTCGCCACCGAAGAGATTTTTTTTCCGTTTCTGATTGAAAGGAATACCAATAACGCTTAAAATGGAAAGGATAGACCTTAAAACTCAAACCTTGTGAAACATACTCAACCGCTGTTGAATTAGAGAGGCAAGAATATCTTTCCACACCAGTAAAATATTTCTAGTCTTAAGAGTGTTTTTCTTAGATGTGAACGCAGTTCAGAATCTAAACTGCAGGTTATAATGTTATGTGAATGGGGGAGGGACGATATCTTTGTTAGAAAACCACGTCAAGTACATTCCCTCAATTATGATGATCTATTCTCAAACAGTTCCGACTCGCTTCACAGAATACATCAAAATTCACTTACATTATTCAACGAATAATGTTCCTAAGGAACTAAGAAGAGTGTTGACCTCACAATAAATATTGGTTGTGGTATCTTCAAGCAATCAGTGATCGAGTTCAGGTTCAGGGTCACACTACCTCAAACATTGATACATTCGCTCTATCACAAGTCAAGCCGTTAAGGCAAAGCGTCGTAGCAGAAATTCTAAGCCATATTCAAGGACGAATTTCTAAAGCAGTGCACACCAGCTGAAGAAGTTTGTAAACACGGAACAGCAAGTGTATTGATTTCAATGCGGACGTCTGCAGTGGCGCAACTCATTTTGCCGTCATCCTGTCACTGATGTCTCAGTGCCTTTCGTAGCCATCTGAAAAAGTCATTCTATATACTAGCCACAATTACTCAAGTATCCTAAAGTAATCATTGATAATTTAAGTATCCAGAAAGATGCAAATCCGCCAAGTTCCGCGTTTTACAAATGTACCTCCCTGCCACTTACATCATTAAGTCACACCTTTCTGTACATTAATTAATATTAAGACACTTAATACATTAAACTGTGGATAAGTAACATTAGGCTATGTTAATAACTTTATTCACATCTTAATTGTATTTAGATGAATTTTGCTTACATGAATTTTATGAACAGGAACTTGAACGAGTATTGTCCATGTCGAAAAAATTTATTTCCTGTTTCTGATACTGGCATTTCGTTTATGTATCATAAGTGGCAACGTCTAATTGAATGAAACTTCGTGTACTAAAGTGTGTTGTCTTAGGACCTATCCGTATAAGGTGGTGCAATTCCGACAACAGCAAAATATCGGTGTCGAACGAAACCATACTGCACAACTAACATCAACTTCCATACGTCATGTTTTTACCCTCTCCCCTTGAGTCATGCATTTGGCTGATACCCCTTCCCATGGCTTTTCTCCATAAAGCCTTTCCCCTCGAGTCAGACTGCATATACCGACTGAATTGGTCTCGTTAAAAAACGATGATACAAAGTCGTAAAGAAAGAATAAATATATAAATATTTTTCAAAATCGAATACATACCACGGATTTTGTCACTGTGTGCTGAATCCAGAATCTCATAAGTTGGCAACAGTTATTGTCCTGTTTGAAAGTACTGTTGATATCTATAAACGTTTGCCACATGAAATAAATTCAGAACCTGAATTCTTTGAAAAGGATGTGTACCAGAATTTACACGGACTTCCAGGGATAAGCATCAACATGGAAGACGTATTGGTTGCCGGGTCAACAATTATAGAGGAAGGTCGGCCTGGTGGCCGAGATCCGTAAGAGTCGTAGTGATGTCGGACCGAAGGGTCGCGGGTTCGAGTCCCGCCTCGGACATTGTTGTATTTGTGTTCGTCCTTCACCCTTTATCATCACCATATCGTTTCATCTTCATAATTACCATACCGTTAACACCAATAGTGGTCGCTAATGACCTAGATGCTGATGCAACCTTAAATAACCAATTTAAAAAAATATATAGAGGAAGATCACCCAATTTGTGAAGATCGGTCGGATCCCCCCCCCCCCCGAGTATTTCACATCGTCGATCAACACTAGCAAGCTTTACACTAGACTTTGCTACAAAAGCTCAACCAATATAAGATTTGCCGAGGCAAAGATACTTGTTCGTGTGGGAAGCACAGCGGGAACAAGCTATTCGGACGCCGACATTGTGTCAGAGAGGTGGTGTTGTTGCTTGGTATCATCCTTCCAAGATGAAATGATTCCTTGATGCTGGATTTAGAGTGGTAAGAAAATTCATTACCGTCGTACTACATTTGTGACAAAGACACTGAGTTCGTATTTAGAAGAGTTGGGATCTAATAGAAAAAGAAGGACACGCACTAGTGCGGGCGTGTGAAGCTTCAAGGATTTTATTACAAGAGTGCAGTAGGGTTCGAGATATATCCTTTATTCCCAATCTTTACGACTAATAGTTATGTATGCACCAAGGATGATATACGGTTCTAATGATCGAGCGGTGACAAAATCCCCGAGGACCATGGGCCGTAATTTTAATTATTCAGATTTACATATTTACTAATTAACTAGATGTTAACTTGTCTCTGTCTTTTCGTATTTTCCTCTCATAATTCCCTCAATAAGATAACAAGTAGCATCATTCAACTGATTTCATATTTTCTTAGTAAACACGTACCTTTGAAGTGTACTGGTCTGAACATACCATACTCTAGTGTATTGAATTGTATGAAAGACAAATTACACAACAGTAACCAGATTGCGAAGATCGGTTAAAACAAATAAAAACATCACAAAAACGATATTAAATGTATAGTAAACTGGCAGAATATAGCAAGTATATGAGCTCTTGAAAAGTATATAAGATACACTGCTAGTAATTCAACACTGGCAATGTCAAGGAGTATAATACCGTTCAGCTTTGAAGCTTAATCCTGATGAAAGGCGAAAAACTGTGATTCCAACTTTCACGAGAACTGACATTCTAAACTAAATCCATGGTCATCTAAGAATTGCAGATTCAGATAGAGGGCTAAAGAGTCTGAAAATGTGCGAATAGTGACAATGGTTGAACATTGAAGGAAACATAACAGCTGCAGCAAACTTAACGTCAAAGCCGCAATTACAATGAACAAACTCATTTCAGCAGAATTTCTACAGCAGCCTTAGCAAAAGCTGACAATGGATTTACTGAAGGTGAAAGAAAATGGTTTTTACTATTCTTTGAATTTTATTCACGATTTCACGATAGTACAGTTGGACAACTTCCTGGAACAATGAGCTTCAAGCATCTAAAATCAATGTTTTAGACGTCACAGCATTCCAGAGTCTGTTCCAAGAGAGAATGGCACACATTTTTGAACTATTATTACAAGAATTTTCGAAATTTGGTTGAGAGTGGGACTTTCAATACATAACTTCAAGTCCTCCGCAAAGTAAAGGATTCGTAGAAACGGTGATAAAAAAATCATAAAGAATCGTTTAAAAGAGTTCATGGTTATATTACAATCAAGATTATTATGCAAGCCCTTATTTAACGGTTATTCACCTGCAGAATTACTCATGGGAAAAATAATTAGGACACACGAACAAAGTAAGTTAATTTTACGCCACTACCTTTGACACCTAAGATATCATTTTAGACACAAGAATGCAACATTTACTTGCGTGGTGTTAACTTTAATCACCGTCGGGCAGAAGACAGGAACAAAAGAACGGGTTATAGGACGTAAACACTGAGTGGATGAGGAGTCAAGGGCGGATACAAATCGGCGTTGGTCAGAATAGGAAGTGACTCGTCTCTACCGCCCCCTCCCCCTGGCCCGCCGTGTCTCCGCTTGTGCTAGAAATTGCGCGGTGCCAAGAGCAGGGCCACAAGGAGGCGAGACGCCAGGGCTCGTGCATAATTCATGGCGCTCCCGGCGAGGAGCGATTCGAAGTGAAGGACATCCGGCCCAGCATCGCTGCCGCGCCCCGTTCCCCCACTCCTCCCGCCGCCAACTCCCCCCGCCTCGCGCCCCTCGCTTCCCGCTCGCAGCACCGTTCCCCTCGCCCCGTGCCCCGCGCGCTGGCTCCGGACCATGCCACCACACAAAACAACGACGTGACCGCGCTTCACATCCAACGCATTGAGTGAGGAAGACACATTATGTCCGAGCACTACCACTTTTGCAATTTACGAGCCTTCATATTGTAGACGGATCGCAACCGATGGAAACGTCTCATTGTGCTTATACAAAAGTATCAATTTTAGTTTATGCTACTTTTACTAATAGTCATTATTGTAAAACTTTAATAAAGAAAAAATGCCTGCAGAAATTCCGACACCGCGAAGACGAAAAAGAAAAGTCATTTGCCTCCTATCCAACCATGGCTTTACTCATCCAGAACAGAAAAAAACGAAAATCAGTATGAAACATGATGTAGATATTAGATGCCGTAGCAAATCCGCAGGAAGAAAAAACGAAAAATTAAAGAAAAGAGGAAAAAAAAGAAAAACGAAAACAAAAAAACGAAAAAAAAAACGAAAAAAAAACAAAAAACGAAAAAAAAAAGAAAAAAAAACAAAAAACGAAAGAAAAAAACGAAAAACGAGAAAAAACCAAAAAACGAAAAACGAGAAAAAACCAAAAAACGAGAAAAAAACAAAAAACGAAAGGAGAAAGAAAAAACCAAAAAACGAAAGGAGAAAGAAAAAACCAAAAAACGAAAGGAGAAAGAAAAAACCAAAAAACGAAAAGAGAAAGAAAAAACCAAAAAACGAAAGGAGAAAGAAAAAACCAAAAAACGAAAGGAGAAAGAAAAAACCAAAAAACGAAAGGAGAAAGAAAAAACCAAAAAACGAAAGGAGAAAGAAAAAACCAAAAAACGAAAGGAGAAAGAAAAAACCAAAAAACGAAAGGAGAAAGAAAAAACGAGAAAGGAAAGGAACAAAGGAAAGATCGAAACAGGAAAGGAAGTCAGGAAAGATCGAAAAAGGAAAGGAAGACAAGAATGAAAACTAAGAAGAGGAAGAAAAATGTTCTGAATACTGACTGCTACCAACAGCAGGGAACATCTTCATCGCACGTCAAATAAAATATTAAATTTTTTGAAATTTCGATATCGATTCTTTATGCTCCCCAAATGTAGGTGATTATAATTTTATTTATTCCTCTTGATATCACAAAAGAGTGAACTGGAAACGAAGTAGATTGTATAAGAATGGGCGGACTAAGTGTTACTATGTAGATTTTCCCACCCGTGATTCCAGGTTTGAGTCTGTAGGCATACCATATTCCTAGCTGTGCATACTATTTAGAACCACGCGAACAATCCGGAAGGCTTCAGGAATGACAGCGTTTGAAATAGTTTTGTGAGAATGAAAACCCAAATTTTTCAAATTACACTTTAGATTTTTGTTCACAAGACCAGTTGCTGTTATGACAATTGATATAATCTCAACAGACTCAAGTTTGTATATTTCTTTATATTCTGTAGAGAGGGGAATCTATTTAGGGATTTTTCTGATTTATTGATGTGATCTGCTGGGTGTTTAACATCTATGATGAATGCTTTCTTTTCCTGTGCGTTGTCTAGTACAAAGCCTGTTCGTTTTATTTCATTTGCCAGAATCGTTTTACCAGTGTGTATTGGAAGGTTATAATATATTTTGAACTGATTACTTTCTATGACGGGTTTGGTTTAGTATTCATAATAAGGGATGGGTTTCCCCTTTGCCTTGATCCCCTGTTTGGTTGCCAGTGCTTGATGTACAATACATGCAGTGATTATTATTAAAATAGTTGCATAGGACATTGCAATATTTGTTGTTGTTATTATTATTGCTGTTAAGAATATTTATTTTTTAATGGAAGCAGCAACAGGCTGAATTTGTCGACAATTTGTATCATACATTTTGTGATAAGGATGTCTTGAAATATTTCATGATGGAAATTATACAAGTATCATCCACAATTTATTGTATTTAGAATGCACTGCATTCAAGTCTCATTTGTATAAGTTCCAAAAGTGTATAATACATGGAAAATATCTTCTTAAGATCTCGTAAGCACACGTTGAAGTCATGTTGCACGCGGACACCCCCCCTCATTGGGTCGCACACGAATACCAGGTGACAGCCCTCGTCCCAGTCTCTCGTAATCCGAAGAGAGCGTTGCGCGCTGGAGCAAGGGCACTCTGTTACGCACATACGTTGCCTCATTGAAATTCCGCTCTCCTAACAATACTATCTAATCGGCGGCAGGTCGAAGTGCGCCGCTCAACCCAGTTGGGCCGCTGCCTTTCCCCATAGAACACCGCCATCACCAGCTCACATCCACGTTCACGTTCGCGTTCACGCCCTTATTTCCAATTTCGCGAACCATAAACGCCGCTGTTGGGAGTGGTCGATGTTTAGCGGCCGCCTTGCCCAATCGGACGCCGCAGCCCGCGCCGCGCCAGCTGCCCGCCCTGCCGCCAGGCACTCCCCCCGCCCCCACCCGCCTCGCCCATTCCGCGTGCTGGGCTTGCTACACCGTCTGTTGCGTAGCTGGCTTGCGCACACAGGTATCGGCGGCGCAGCTCCGGCGGCCACGGCCGGCGAAAGGTAAGAATCGTGTTCGCCGAGCGGGTAGGGAGGGGAGAGCGGGGAGAGCGGAGCGGCAAGAATATGTAAGCAAGCCAGCAGCGGGAGAAGCGGGGCGGAAACGGGGCGAGGCGGGGACGCGGAGAATTTGAGCGTTCGGTCCAAGGAGATTGGCGACAGGCGGAAGGTGACAGTATGCGTCAGATTCCCGAGATATTGCATGGCATGGCAGGGCGATGCACGGCATGCCGTCCCGTCCCATGATGTAATACGGCTTTGTGGGTGGCAGATTGACCTCGTTCTGTCAGAGGGCTACGAAGCCATCAGGACATGAGAACATACAGGAGGCCAGACGCACTACTGTCGGAGGAGGATAGCGGGACAATAATTCTGTTTTATGGAATGTTCGCCTCACTTGACATATCACTTCGTTATGTACAAGTGCGGAGAGACCCTGAAGATTTTCTTCCGAACAATTTCATTTGGTAATTGTTCCCTAGACACTATTTCATTATCAAATAACAAAAACATATCGCATCTCTTTAAAAAACAAATTTAGAACAAAAGACCTTTAGTATTCCACACTTTTAAAAACAATAATCGTTCAACATCCGGAAATTCGCTCTTCCCTAGTTTTGAACATTCACGATTAGAGAAATGTTGCCGGTTTTAACATTCGCGACCTCAACATGCCCGAGTATACGTACGTGGTCGCTCCAAATTTTCCTTTTCAGCACTCCTGCATGGAAATTAGTATTTGACTTCACTGTTTATTGATCTGAAAGTGTTATTTTGCAGTGAGAGAATGTCAAAATCGATTTTGAAAGTAAAATAATGGACGCTGTATAAAATAATTAATACTCCGAAGTATACAAAGGTATACTTCGAAAGAAATAATGAACGCACCTCGTACGAAAGTTTCTTGGGCGTATTTATTCCAAAATGTCGTTCTCTGCTTATCTTGTCTCCTCGTCCGTGAACATTCCATTTGTATGCCAAAGATTCGCTTTCTGTACGAGTGCCGAAAATAACAATTCTAGAACACGTAGGTATATACAGAGTAATGTATGATGTATAAAAGAAGGTTACGTAATGCTGCGAAGAATCGATGTTGAAATTTTAATGGAAATACACGGTGTCCCCTGATACCCAAGAAGTGTTTTCTTTCAGGAACACTTCCGGCAGCACACTGTCCCTTCCGAGAGAAAACAACAATCGCCTAAACCATTCATAGATTTTTTTCAAAATGAATATGCCTCCGATCGATCTTGCCCGACACGACACCCTGCGAACTAATCTATACGTTTCGGGGGTACTTCAAATGAAGCCCCTGGGATGTTTCTAAAAAATGACAAATGTTTAAAATATTTTGCTGGAATGTAGTGAAATACATTTCCGACAGGTACGGTTTTCAATGTTAGCTTTGAATTTTGGAAAACTAAAAGGTTAAAATGTTTGGTCCCCCCTCCCATCACACACAACTACATTCTTGATCATAAATATTTTTTTCACATAAACTTTGTTCTTGACAATTAGATCTTTAATGTCTAGTATATTCTTTGAAAATCTTACCAGCTTTTGCGCAATTTTGAGTGAAATATGGGCAATTCCAAATAGTTTCAAAGTCCTTGTGATACATATATTTAATGTTACAAAGCAAATTAAAGGTGTGAGTTCTGTATGTTTTGTGTGTGTCAATGAGGAAAAGGACCCCTACATCCAAAAAAATGGTACAAGAGAAGAGATCGAGCCACGAGATTCCATGAACAAATATGTGAAGGCCCATGCGATGTTCGGGGAGTGGAGGCTGCTCTCCTCTGGGAATGTCCCCAGAGGAGCTGTAGATACCATTAGTCCGTAGTATGATTTTTAGGCTCCAATAGATACAGTATGTAACATTCTTATTCGTACAGATTGCTTTTACACGGTAATATATAATTATTTTATTTATTTAAAAACAGTCAAAAACTGTATGTGACGTATGGGGGAGAAAAAATTATTTAGGTCAAAGTGAAAGTTTTTTTTTTTTTCGAATACAGTAGTTATAAAATGAAAAGCAATCTCATTACAAACTGAAAAAAGGTAAGTTAATAGGTTCTCTATTATAATTAGTTAGTACATTAATTAAAAAAATAAAAAAGAATAATGTTCAGTTCTGTGCAACTTTGGCATTCGTACACTAGAAGTAATAACACAAAATAAAAAATAATAAAAGAAAGTGAACTACGGTTTCAGTATTTTGTTGCATATCCCATGGTTTTTATCACAGCTAGGCACCGCCTCTTCATAGAAAGAACAAGATAATTTTCAGTTATGAGTTTTATTTTCTTCCATTCTGCTTCCACAAAACGTTTTACTTCTTTCTTTTCCACGCCTGCTTCGTAAACGTCTCTCTTTAAAACTGACTACAAATGCTCTATGGAATTTAAGTCCAGGCTTTGAGGTGGTGTTTGGAGTAATTTTGGCACTTCCATATTAACCATGTCGTATTGAGCTGAGCCTTGTGCTTATTGTCATTGTCCTGCTGAAAACGGTAAACCGGTGACAAGCCCATTTTCTCGGCACTTTGTTTTACACTGTTTTACAAAATGTCGAAATAAACGTTGGTATCCATAATTCCATCAATGAATTGGATCGTACCAACCCCCTTAGAAGACATAAACCCCATAACGTAATTGATCAACCACCATACTTCACCATGGAAATTTTATTCATGAAACAATCGCCTGTATTTGGCTTCCTCCATACCCAATGTATCCCGTCTGACCTGAAGAGGTTTATTTTACATTCGTCAGACCAAATTATACAGTCCCAAAATTCTTCTCCCTTATTCACATGCTCCCTAGCAAATGCAAGTATCTTCTTGTGATTTTCCCTGCAAACGAAAGGCCTCATCTGCGCTATTGGTCCATGAAAAGTGTGAAAGAGGCGTTCTTCCATAAAATACGACGAACAGTCTGATCGGTCTCCATCTTTTTAGGTACATTTGCCACTAAGACACATAATTGAGAAGCACTTAACTGAGGATTTTTACGAACGTGTTGAAGTACAAATCGTTCCTCGTGTTTATTCAACCTACGTTCCTTTGGTTTTTGTGGCTAATTTTTCATAGAACCTTCCTCTCTAAACTTTCTTACAATGTATTGCTCAGTGAAATGGCTTTTGTTAATTATTCGAGCTATTTGTCGCAAGGAATAGCCCTTAAGTGCTAAGTTGACAATTACCTCTTCCTCACTGGAAGTGAGCTCCTTCTGCTTGGTCATTTCGATGCCGACTGTTGCCTACTGGTGGAATTATCCCTACAGAGAGCATTGAGAACTTGGAAAACCGTCAAAGGTCGAGTAACTCGCCGCCGAACTGCACATTGCCACTCACTTCCACTGTACGAATAGCAAAGTTGGAACGAAAGAGATCGTTTTATTCAATATTAATATTATGGTAAACATACATTCATGTAATAATTATATATTGACGTTATACATTTGCTACTAATGCAATTGGTGCACAAGTCCAACAAAAACATTATTTTAAAATATTTTACGAGATATGATAACTTTTTGTTGCTAAATCTCAGCGAACGAAGAATGTTAGATACTGTATTAGCAACCGAGTGGGGCAAAACCGAAAAATTATCCCAGAATCAAGAGATTACGAAACTAACTAGAACGAGAAAGGCTATGCCATTTGTGACATCATTAGTATTTTGAAAGCGAGTGGATCTCATATTCAACAGCGTCATGTGAACCTAACTCGACCCACACCGGTGCTCAAAGCATCATGTTCTGCAAAAAATGTCCAGTTGGGGGTTTCAGTTAAAATTATAGAATAACACAGTAAAGTAATTCAATTCACTTGGATCAAATTGGAGGCGAGGGATTTGACGACATAAAGAGAAGAGACATTCAGGATCTTTACAATTATCGTGATAATAACCTCAATGAAGACCAGGCTTCAGGAAAGCATCAGCGAAGAAAAACTCGAAAGTGGTGGTGATGAGGTAGCGGAAGAAACTTCGTCCTCCAGCAACTTCAATGTCAAACTCTTAAGCTGGCTTTACACCTGCAAGAAAATGACGAGCAATATTATTTCGCAAGTAAAGTTGCCAATGTAAACATCGCGGCAATAAATATTTCTGATGCTGGCAATATTTCTTCCTAGATATTTCGGTCGTCATGTAAACTCGTGTGTTTCCGTCCTCGGAAAGATATTGCCGGGAGTTGCTGAGACTAGAATTGGATTGAAGTCTAAGCAAGATATTGCTGGAAGAAGCCAATGTTGACCACGGTCACATGCGCAGGAAGTACGGTTAAGGTAGTATATATACGTATTATTTTGAATTGTTATATGCGTTTTTTCGTAAAATGGGTGAGTGAAAAAGGTTTAATAATATAAAAGAAGTAATAAATATTACAAACCCTCTATGGTTGATAATCGAATAGTTCAAATTTTGGTTTAGTTATAGATCCATAATTATTAATTTTGTTACGTTAAAAATTATCAAGATATCTATTCTAAATCCATTTTAAGATTAATCTGTAATACATCAACAGTAGGTAATGAATATTTTAACTTTTTACCGTATTAATAATTGCACGTTTTATAAAAAAAATTACTTTGCTCCCACGTGAATCGAAGTCCATGAAAAAATATCGAGGCTCCTGAATCGAATTTGTACAAGCCCCCATTTCCTTTCGTCTTAAAATACTGTCACATGTCCTCACAAAACGTTGACGTTTCTTTATCTCTTCATTGAGCACAATAACTGCGACCACGACTCGCATCTTCTCCCTTCTACGAGCCGTGTCGGAGTGAGGTACAACCTCACTTAAGTTCACGCGCCATTTTTCTCGTAACGTCCACGTAACACGGCAACAAAAAGTTCTAATGTAAAACGATCGGCAATGTCTTGTCGAAAAGATCTTCCTTCCAACTTTCTGACAACATATTGCCCCGTCTTGTTCTTGCAAGTGTAAAGATGACTGCAAGAAACAGCAACAAATTGCTGAAAGATATTGCGGAAACCTATTGCTAGTGTAAAGCTGGCATTAGTGACATTCTGAAACTTCCAGAAACTCTGGTTGAAATCATATTCGAATGCGATCCGCGCATGGAAAGAACATTGAAATGTAAGAGAGAAATAGAAACAGCAACTTCTCCTTATTTGGAGATTTTTGAGACAATGAGATCGGTGAAGCGAACAGAATCAACCAAACACAATATCACTTTCAATTTTGAAATAACTTTCAAATATTGTGTTTCCTGTTTTCTATTGGAGAAGTTAACTGTGAATTCTGTGTTTGTAGTGCTTAATCTTAACCTCCGATATCCAGGAGCTTAACCCATCTTTCTCCATTTAAAGACAGACCTAACATTCGCGGATTTAACATTCGCAATGTTATTTGGAAACCTAACCTTCGCAAATGAGGAATTACTGTACAATAAATCTAGTATATCCATATAATACGCGTAAACGACAAGATCATGAAAAATTCAACGATATTCAATTGCTGTAAGACCTTAATATCCATTTTACTAAACTCCCGTATGCGCCTTAGTTTTTGTTTCGAAACACTTCATCACCGTATTAATTGTTTATGACATGTTCCATGTACGGTCTTCAAAAATATCTAATGTTAAAATCAAATGTATATGCATAATAATAATAATAATAATAATAATAATAATAATAATAATAATAATAATAATAAACCCTTTATGTGTATACTGTATTGTACTATACATTTCATTCACAATATAATTCACCACTACTATTAATTTTAATCTAAGGCTTCTAGAGCTTGAGTAGGAATGAAAGACACCGTGCACAAATTACGCGGCTTCTTATTTGCCCTCTATTCCTCCAGAGAAATGCACGAATAAATTATCATGTGGATTTGAATCCACTTGTTTTCGACGAGCATTGTACAAACTTGGACCCCCTTTTTGTACGGAATGGGTAAAAATGTTGTCGAATGGAATGGGTTTGTTGAATGTTTTTGGAGTGGAATATTAACGATTTTGTTTGATTCACACACACAGGACATAGAACACAATGAAAAAGAAATTCCATTTTGTTAAAAATATGACTTAAAACAGTCTAATACATACTTTAGTATTAGGTCTTCAAATCATTTAATGCACAATTTCCAAAAATACTAGTAGTTTTCGAGTAATTTCGCAACGAAATATGGAGGATCACCAGAACATTAAGAATATACCTAGTAAACGATGAAGGCGTTCACGGTCTGAAGATAGCCGAATAGCTAGAAGCCGGTCTTCGCGCACACGCGCACGCTCCAGGTTTCGATTTCTATCCTGAGTAAATATTTTTTTCTTTAAACGTTTTGTAAGAAAGGAACACAATGGGCCCAATTCAATGGCACGAAGCAATTTTCATTTTAACTTTTGAATTTTCAATAAATTCAATACATTAATTTTTTCAATCTCCTGGCGCTTCATTTAGTAGCGAGTTTTTCAAATAATGGCTAATGTAAAAATAGGACAATGATATCAATAATACTAGAAAGTACGTAAGGTTTAGGCACCTCCAGTTTCAAAACTTCTTTGCCCATCTGTCTGAAACCATGCATAGAATTTCCACCAAAGTGGCGTACGGGCCCAACCTATTTGGCAGGTGTTGCACCCCTAGAATTTGAAAGAATATTCTTATTTTAGGGAGTTCTTTACATTAAACCCTACGATATTTCCGATTTTTTCTCAAAAATTACCTCGGATTTTATCTTTAACTTTTTGTTGGAATAGAGGAACTTACTCTTCCAAAAATGGTGCACGTTCGATTTTCACTGAATCTTCTGAATTTTTTGGAATTTCTATTACTTTTTACATTATTGAAGATGGATTTCTTCTTAATAAAATCTGATCTTCAAAGATATATCTTTAAAATAATATAACATTGTTTTAAAAACATTCAAATAGTTTTAGCAAATAAAGCCAAATCGTGACAATTGGAAAAATAGGCAAAGTATCACCTCAAAGTCGGTTCCCTTTTTTTATTTTCTTCTCAAATAGAGCCAATTGTTCTTAATAATATGATATATGTCACACTTTAAATAACACTGTAATTTCGAAAATTGCGGAAGGTCATTTTTTAACTTCTCCTGCTACTACAATATTTTAGCTAGACGATTTTTCTTAATTCAATTTATTCCTCAATATTATATCTTTTTTTAATTTAATTTATTTTAGATCGCTGTGAAACCGCATGGTCATAAACGATTAAAGCCTAATTTACAAGTTCACATTACCTTAATATTTACACATTTCATTACATATAATTGACATTTAACAATCTATAACATTCTACGAAGCAATAAATACATTTAATAACAAGCATTGTGAATTTTTACAAGAAAAGAAATAATAGTATATCTTTAAATTATTTCATGTAACTTTTTCAACATTTTAGTAGTTTTCGTATAATTTTGAGTTACATCGCTTACAATTTTCAAATGATGTCTCAAAGGTTAGTGTGTGGAATGTGCAATACTATTGTAGTCATCAATAATAGGAGAAAATATGTGCTGTTGTAGTACCACTAGTTTGTAAGTGCCAATTTAAAATGGGAATATGGTAGTCATGAAGTAGTACATTTGACTGAGTGGAAATTTTTGTTACGAAATTGTATAAACGAGGAGGGGGGACAAAAATGATTTTGTTTATGTATTTATTGAACGATTCTAAGCCGCTAGTGAAAAACAATTCAACATATAATTGCCGGATGTATTACAGTTGCCGACACCGTGTACTTGGAATGGCAACCCACTAGCCAAGATACTTCATCAACTGGTTCTCAAGCATGAGATAGGTCTACTGAATAATGGAGCCCCTTCCATATCATAAATAAATTACAATCCAGCACGCGCAATGGACAGGGGAAATACGATAATTTATTGAAAGAAGCCCATAGTAAGAAACAGTGGCATTCAATGGACCAGTGATAGTTTTCATTGATACCAGAAGAAAGAAGCTATGCTAGTTGATATCGCCGTGCTCGTAACACAATCTTAAAGAACAGACCGTACCGTATCTTCATACTTCTTAATTTTGTCGAACTAGGGGGAGGGGCAAAGACATAAATTTCAACCGATAACAAAAGAAAATTGAAAGATATGTAATGACTACGCCGGCAGGAGGAATCCCCAAGAAGATCCTGAATTACAGACCTTCCGGGCGAGGAATTGCTGGTCGACCGAGGACAGGATGGTGAAGCCGGAACAGGCAAATATTCCTCATCCTGGAAAGACAGAAGCCGAAAACCTTGTTCCAGAAATAAAAATTTTGTAAATTGCAGTGTGTGATAACATATTCACTTTTTAATTCGGCTGAAGGTGTATTTAAGGTGTAGTTAGGAAAAATTGCACGAGAAATTTAGAGAAAATGGGATTATCTTAATGAATATTGAATTATGGACAGACAGCAGTGATCATGCTAACGTGTCATATAGTTCGCAAGTTCTTAAACTAATTAGGTTCTCAATATCGAATTTGAGGATCACAGTGAAGTCTTCCCCCTAAGCGGTCGAACTTTTTACATACGTGGTAGAAATGGCCAAATAGGGTGGATTCATTGGTGTAATGATTAACATATCAGACTGTTTTCCCGACGTTTGCGAGCTCAAACCCGATCAAAGCCTTTTTTTCCTCCTTGTTCGACATTATTCGGTCTTTCAAGAGTTTTTATGATACATCGTATACAATTTTGTTGTAATTACATTTCATCGTGCATGAACAATGGTAGAAGACAGTAATATTTACAATATAAACAATAACTAAGGATACCCAGGAAGGGTCCTTCAGAAAAATGCATACAATATTTGGATTAAAAACATAAATATTTAATTTAGAAATGTTGGAACCTGCTTTACAGCTAATTAAGGAGAATGTAGTCGGTCTTTAGAATATCTTGATTTTATTCGTGGAAAAAGATTGGCTGATTTACCTAGAGTGTACAAAGGAGTGGCTGGGCAAGATGAAAGAGAAGAGTAGAAATTAGAAGAAAGTTTTAAAATACAAGTTTTCAGAGGTTCTATAGATAATTCTTTTAAAATTTGATCATTTCTGATATACCATGGAGCTTTTAGAATATTTCTTAAAAATTTATTTTGCAATACTTCCAGTTTTTGAAGGTTGCTTTTAGCGGCACCTCCTCAAATTGGGCAGGCGTAGGTCAGTGAAGGTCGTATAGTGTATTTAAATATTATTAATGCTTAGTCCATTGATAATTTTTATTTTGTATTTACGGATGGATACAATTTTAATATTTTTATGTGTGTTATTAGCTATTGATGTTATGTGGTTTTTTCAGGTTAATTTGGTATCTATTTTAAGTCCAAGATATTTAACAGGAGTGTCATTTGGAAGCCATTTAACTGCATGGTTATTAATTATTAAGGGATATGTGGGAAGAATCCGTTTTAAGGAGAATTTTTGCTTGAGATTTTTGGTGATTTATTTTTATTTGCCAATCATTGAACCAACACATGAGGAGATTTAGATCATCTTGAAGATTGTCTCTACCTAAAAGAAGATCACTATGAGTGATAAATATTGCAGTGTCGTCTGCAAATAAGGCAATATCTGAGTGTAAGAGGTAAGGCATATCAGAAATAAAAACATTAAAAATCATAGGTGATAAAGGAGATCCTTGGGGAAATCCAGCTTGTATATTGTGATCAGTTGAGAGAGTTATTTATTTGAACTTTGAATCTTCGATTAACTAAAATGATTTTATTATATTTTGTAAGTAATTTGGGAAACCAATATTTCTCAATTTAAAAAGTAATCCATCATGCCAGATTTTATCTAATGCTTTTTTTACATCTAGAAAT